>CANUEP010107332.1:0-10920 GCA_947857235.1 Jatropha podagrica
TAAAAGAACCGCAAGGAGCGTAAGGGAGAAAGGGAATGTCCGTCAACACAGACTGTACTGAGAACTGAGCCCGGAGCTGCATTTTATAGCAAAAAATGGACCCGCGGCGGTCGCGACCGCCGCGGACGGCGGGCGCTACCGCCGCGTGCGACGGGCGCTACCGCCGCTCAGGGCGGGCGCTACCGCCGTGGGCGGCGGGCGCTACCGCCGTGGGCGGCGGGCGCTACCGCTGCGTGCGGCGGGCGCAATCGCCGTGGGCGGCGGGCGCTACCGCCGTGGACGGCGGGCGTGTCCCGTCTTTTCTCTTTTCGTCACTTCCGAAGGGTTTTTCGGGAGTTCCGGACCTCCAAAAAAATATTCCGGGATCAGTTCTGCGATCCTCGTAATTTTCCGGACGTTTCAAGTACCATATTGGCATATTTCTGATGAACTTCCAAAGTGGCCTTTGGTCCGGCCGGGCTGTTTGCAGTCCGGAAAAATAGGCTTTTGAGCCTGAAAAAATGAGTGTTCACAATTGTAACCAGCCAAAGAGCCTCTTTCCCTATGTTGCCAAAATCGCTTTTTGTAGGTATCTATAACACCCACCGCCGAATCCCGAAGGACTCGACGATGTGCGCCATATTCGGTGCCGAAGCACCGTCTTATCCTACTTAATAATTCTAGATCATGTATTAGAAGTAGCTAAGTTTTCATAAGGTGGCAAGTAATATTTTTAAAATAAGATTTAAGGAAATTCCTGTGGAAAATCCACAAGAGTTTCCCTAAAAATTAACTTGCCACACAAAGAAAATAGAAACACTTCCAATATTAAATCCTTTAAACCCCAAAACTTCAAATCAATATAATAGGTCATGCAACACTTCTAATTATTCAAATCGATCAACTTAGGTTCTATCGTAACATGGTATTATCTATTCAAAGATTTAATTGCTAATGATCATTCACTTTAAATTCACAATAAGATAAAACTTCTTAATTAATCGCAAATCTCATTAATTTACAAACTCAATATATACAACTCAATCTCTTACAATATTTTTATACATGCCATAATACATCTTATACATGTCCTACCCAAATTAAATTTTGCTTCTCTTATGCTAAGCCTACGATCCTTAAGTAGCACCCATTGTCCCTAACCTCAGCGTGATAGAAATCGACTCGCTGGGTATATCACTCAGTGGTGCTAATTAACTTAATAGTACAATAAATAAGGTTGCTTAACCAACAAACTTAAAATATAATTTCAAATACTGAAATTAAATGCAAAAATATTGAAACTACACAAATCAAATTAAGATATTTTGAAAATCACAAATAAATCCGTTCTTAAGAATAAATTCATAGTTTGATAAATATAAGAAAAATTCTATAGATACAAATATATTTCCATTTTCCTTTATAACAAAATAGAACAGAACTTATTCTTAGTTGAGGGCTCATATGTATACTGAGAGAAATATAATTAGATTCAATTTCAGAATCACAGAATAACTGAATCACATAATTGTGGCTTGTGAAAGCGCCACCACACATCAAAATTGTGGCTTGTGAAAGTGCCACCACATATCAGAATTGTGGCTTGTGAAAGCACCACCACACAGAATAATAAGCGTGTCCGCTTATTCATAAGGGCTGATAACCCTAGTATATGATCATAGCTTTCACATAATAGAATGGCCTGATAAGTCGAGCATGCTCATGTACCGAAACAAATCTCATCTTACTACATTTCAATCATGCATACTAGAGCCCAAAAAAAATCTATTTCTTAACAAATAATCTTATTTCTTATACGTAATTTCTTGGCAAAACCTTGCACAATTGCATAGTTATTATTACAAAATTTCTTAACTTACAACTTCATTGAAATGCCAAATTCATACTTATGAAACTCAAAGCTTTCCTCTTTCAAAATATATACTTCAAAATACAATTCAAAACTACTTAAGTAAACCTTAAAAGTATTACTTATAATCCAATGACAATAAATCCCTTCTTTCATTTTTTTCAAGGCATCTTTTAAGTTGTGTAAAATTCGTAATAAGTTTAAAACCAAATATATTAAATACTATTCAAAAATATACTTATAAAACATCAAGTTATAAGTAAAATTAAACATAAAAATCAAGGGAACTCAAGCCCCTTTTCCCCCATTATGCTTCGGCCTCTCTTACTAATGAAGGGGAAAGATTTTTTTTTCAAATTAACCAAATTTTTCATACTTAAGCATCAAAATTTACATATTTCAAACACATACTTAACTTAAACTTATTTTTCTTAACTTCTTTAAAACTTACAACTTGTAAAGTTCATCAAAACCTACTCATGTTCCCACCAAAAATAATGCTTTCATAATACACATGTATACTTAGCTTAAAATACTTAAAACCAATATTTAGCAGAACATTTCAAAGCCTAAACATTTTTACTTCAAAATAACTTAACTTACAACATCAAAATATTATTCAATTTTCATACTTATACTTATCAAAACTTATACTTACAAAATATATACACTTAACATAACTTAAGAGGCTTAAAAACCAGTAAAAGAAATGGAAACAAGCCTTACCACCCTAGGGTGGTTTGGCCTCCATATATTCACAAAGGGAGGATGTAGTCCTCCTTCAATTAGTCTTAATCTCAAACCAAGAACACTTATATAAGTCATTAAAAATTTTACTTATACTTATTTGATCATAAAACCCAATTTACATAATTTAATAGTTATTATTATAAAATTCCTTAAAACCCATACTTAAGCATTTCAAAACCCCATTTATTTCAAAATTCACCAACTTTTAACTTGTAAAAATTCCCACCTTTCCTACCCAAGCATTTAAGCTTCCATTTCCAAAATTTATACTTAGCTTTAAACTAAATTTTCTTACTTCCTTAAATCCTACAACTTATAAAAGTTTTACCAACCTTCACATTTATGAAAATAAAGCTTCATATTCAAAATATACTAAAAATACAAATCAAATTCACTTATTAACACCCTTTAAATGCTTACTAGTATATATATAAACATAAAACACTTCTCATTCATTTTTAAGGCTTTCTTTTAGTTCTCCAAAATCATAAGTACTTAGGATTCAAAATAGAGATTTAAAACACCAATTAAATACTTATCAAATAACACTTAATTAAGCCATAAAAACATTACTTGAAAACATTTAATCCTAAAACTCATCTTTTACACATTCAAACTTTCTTTAAGTCTTGAAAAAATACTTAAACATTAAAATACCAAGTAGTGGTTTAAATCATCACTAAATTACTTAAAAAAAAAACTCATTAACATTAAAAGAACACAAGCATGAAGCAAAAATTCATGTCCTTCCTCCCAAGGAGGTTCAGCCAAGTGAAGGGGAAGGAGAAGGGGATGCCCCTCTTCCCATTCAAGCATCTCACCATGCTTAGATTTCATGGAAAATCATATAAAAACAACAAAATAATTAAATCCCCATCAAAATCACAAATACTTCAAAATTTATTCAACACCTAAAATTTGAAAACTTAAAGAAAATGGAAGGGCAATGAAGATATTATTGCACTAACCGTAAAATTAAGCTTGAATAGGCTTAGAAAGCCTTATTCCTTAGCCTTTTCCTTCCCTTTAGAGGATGGTTCTCCAACCTATTCAAAGTAGTAAAAATAACCATTAAAATCAAGAAATGTGAAAAGGAGAAGATGGAGCATGATTTAATGCCTAATTTAACGTATCTAAGTTATAAACTGCTTAATTAAATCATTAGAGTCAAAAATCACAACTTACTTGAATTTATAGTAAACTCCAATTTCTTGAATTCTATCACCAAATACTACTCTTTTATGCTTAATTCTTCAAGTCTTATTACTAGACTTTGGTTTAATTCACTTAATTTTGGATAGTTTAGTAGTAGAGAAAATGAAAGAACATGGAGGAGAAAGAGGAAGAAGTTAACATTGGAGATGGGAGAAGGAGAAGAAGATGGAATTGGATAAGTGTTGATTTTAAGTAGCAAAGTCAAACTTGACTACTTCATTTTATGCCAAATGGATGGCTAAAATTTGGTCTCTAGTATTCTCATCCAAGGGCTCTAAATATTTATCAAATAATTATCTTCCAAATATTGTTAAACTCTACCAATTAATTAACTTAATTCCATAAAAATAATTTCTCAATTTTCCTTAATACAATACACTAGAAAACACTATTCATCAAATACTTAAATTCTCCAAAAATATTTATAAAATATTTTTCATCCACTTAAATCATATAAACATACTCCAAATATATTAAATAAGATTTTAAGCATCAATAGTAATTTTTCCTGACCGAAATATTATCGAGTCTCGAACTGGTGGTACTATTCACAGACCGGTAAACTACTATTCACCAACAATTTTATTACTTGCTTTGTCATGGAAAATTTATATATTGACTTTAATTAATTAAGACTAATCACATAAAATCTAATTAACTCCACAAATATTAATTATGTTCAATATCATTATTGGGTTTAAATAGAATATTATTTCCCTCTCGGGTTATACCATTCATGACCCATCCAAATAATACTATTTTAATATCTACAATTTTGGGGCGTTACATAGGGAATGGGGGTGCTTAGATCAGGTTTGAGGCTTTGGATAGGAGGAAGCAATGCACGAGCCAAGATTTGATGGCATGGTTTAGGCATTGCCGCCGATTTACGAAATGGAGGTGCTCAGGTCAGGTTTTGAGGTTTTGGATAATCTAAGGTGCTCAAGTCAAGTTTGAGGCTTTGGATAGGAGGACGTAACACAAAAGCCAAAATTTGACATCATGGTTTGGGCACTGCCCCTAGTTTAGGGGATGAGGGTGCTTAGGTTAGGTTTGAAGTGTTAGATAGTAGGAAGCAATGCACGAGCCAAGATTTGATGTCATAGTTCAGGCATTGCCCCCGATTTATGGAATAGAGGTGCTAATGTCAAGTTTTAAGACTTTGGATAATCTGAGATGCTCAGGTCAGGTTTGAGGCTTTTGGTAATCTAAGGTGCTTAGTCAGGTTTGAGGCTTCTAGATAAAAGGAAACACTGCATGAACCAAGATTTGATGGCATGGTTCAGGCATTGCCCCCAATTTATGGAATAGAGCTGCTTAGATCATGTTTTGAGGCTTTTGGATAAGAGGAAGCTATGCAAGAGCCAAGATTTATTGGCATGGTTTGGGCATTGCCCCTAGCCTAAGGAATGGGGGTGCTCAAGTTAGGTTTGAGGCTTTGGATAGGAGGAAGGTATGCACGAGCTAAAATTTGATGGCATGGTTCGGGCATTGCCCCCAATTTATGGAATGAAGGTGCTTAGGTTAGGTTTTAAGGCTTTAGATAATATGAGGTGTTTAGATCATGTTTGAGGATTTTGGTAATATGAGGTGCTCAGGTCAAGTTCGAGGCTTTGGCTAGGAGGAAGCAATGCACGAGCCATGATTTGATGGCATGGATTTAGGCATTGTCCCCAGTTTATGGAATAAAGGTGCTCAAGATAGGTTTTGAGGCTTTGGTTAATCTGATGGTGTTTAGCTTAACCACTGGATTGGTATTTATGTTGACCACTAGATGGTGTTTAGGTTGACCACTAGATTGGTGTTTAGGGTTGACCACTAGTCCATAACATGTTATGTGTGAGTACATGAATGTTATGCCAAAAATGGTTTCTTGATGTAGGGTGCATATAATCCTATGGACTTGATTTAGGGTCATTGCATGATTTTGGTGGTTTGGTTTAAGGGTTCCATCCGCTAGAGTGGTATATACGTCATCATTTGACCATATAGTATCAAATGGAATGATTGATGTGTCAAACCCTTTACCCTACCCTAAGGAATGGAGGTGTGCAGGATGAGTGGGCAGCTTTCTCGACCCATGACAGCTCTAAGGAAGATTACCTCTAAGTGATAATAGCAACTTGATTTGCTTAATTCTAATAACGAGAAAGGATCCTAAATTATGCATCTGAATGTATCCAAAGGTGATTTTCAATTAGACCAAATTGAAGATCTAAAGCCTACCCGGTAATCCTCTTACTAGATTTTTTAATTTTAAAAAATGCTTAAAGTCCCTAGCGAAGTCGCCAGCCTGTGAATCCCCTCCCGGGAGCCATGGGAAAGGTCCAAAGGACGGAGCCTTTTCGAACAGGGCCATTTGGTCGTTTCATCACAAAAATTGGGAGGAACTCCCCAATAGTTCCTTTTTTTTCCCTTTCATGATTAGTTGGTCTGATTACCAATTTGTCATCTTATGGCTCGGTTTAACGCTTGTAAGTGATGTTTGATTAGCTCTTTGGAGCGTTTTGACTGTGTGTAGTGTGTTAGAGTCACCACCTTAATTTATTTTTGTTTTCAAGGAAAAAATATAAAGTAAAAACCCCGTGATTGACTCCTTTTACTGTGCCATAATGGATATAATGCATTAGTCTAGAATCATTTGATTTGAGGACTAGGTTTTCAGCTTTTTTGTAGATGGATCAAGAGTTTGGGTCTAATTAAAAATCAAAATTAGCATTTTGAATGAATGTCCGATTATCGATGCATGAACATACTAATAATGCATGGCAATATCTCGAATAAAACGTTTTAAAAGAATAAATAATGGAAAGGGCGTGTCATTCGGAGGGTACCCTGACTTTAGCCTCATTTATTGAGGATTCTAGGACGTGCAACACATTCTCCTAAGTCCTGACCGATCAGTTCGGTTAAGGGCCTACTATCTAGGGTGAAATCTATAGCGATACTTTTGTACCTTATTTTTATGAGGATAAGGGCACAAAATTCTACCATCAATTAGGATGGTAGGGTTCTAAGGATGCCACTCTTAGAGTGAGCTTACAGGTGTGTCGGCTAGTCCGGGCTTAGTTGAAAATTGGTTTTGTAATTTTACTGTATAAACCGGGCTTAGTCTGCCGGACGGACAAGGCTTTAAAGCATGAAATGTGCATGACAAATCAAGCTTAATTGACAAAGTCTGAGTTTAGTGATTATACCCTCGTGCTTGTGATGCAGCCAAATCGAAGCTCTATGATTATTGTCGACCAAAGTGATCGAGTTTTCCTCCAATGTAAGCTAAGGTAGGGCACAAGGACCCGTATTATAGTCTTATATACTATTATCAATTGACAACTCCAATATAAGCTAAGGTAGGGCACAAGGACCCGTATTATAGTCTTATATACTATTATTAATTGACAAAGTATTAATTGATCCTTAGATTAATTAATAATGAATCAACTAACTAATAGCTTTAGCCTAAGAAAGGTTAAATTGTGATTGAAAGTTAAAAGGATAGACTTTTCATAGCCAAGTTGGGCTTTAACTCAACTAAGGAAGAGAGCAAAGTTGGACTTTATGGTCTTAGAATCGCAAAAGTCAGAATGAGAGTCGTTGATGCTTGAGAAGTGCTCAATCAAATAATAAGAGGTGTCTTGAATGGGGGAGGAGTGTTGTATTTATAGGTAATGGGTGGAGCCAAGGTAGATCGGTGCCAGCCACCTCTAAATCAGTGCCGATAATCCATGGATCGGCGCTGATCAGACGTCCTGGCGATCAGGATGATCCATGGACATAGATGATGATGAGGAGGAGGAGGAATTAAAGCTGAGGCAAACTACCCCTATGACTTATAAGATTCCGAAGGTGGTGAAGTATGATGGTAATGGTGACTCAAAGGTGTACCTCATGCAGTACAAGTCTATCATGGAATTGGCAGGTCTACCGTTAAGGGAAATCTTAAAGATGTTCTCGATGCCCTTATCTAGGTCTGCCCAAACATGGTATTACAATCTCGAGAAGATGATGAGAAGAGATTGGAATGAGCTGACAACAGTTTTCCTCAAGGAATATGCTTACAATCTCCAAATGAGCATCAACTTCTGAGATTTAGAAGCAACTCTACAAAAACAAGATGAGACCTTCACAAGTTATATGGTTAGATGGAGAGCCAAGGTCATGAAAATGACAAACCATCCGAATAACAAGGAGCAGATCAAGATACTCATTAAGGGGACTCTACCAGTTTTCATGAAAAGCTATACTATATTCCTTTAACTAAGTTTTCTCAAGTTTATGAGGTGGGGACTGCCATCAAGGATAAGATATGAGAAGATAAGAAATACGAGAATCATGCTAGAAGTTTCAATAAGTCTAGGTTCCAATGATCGATCTAGTTAGCCAAGACCTTAAGCAATACTAAGAACACCACCACGAATGCTCTAGATTTATGAGCTACTAATGTGCCTCTAAGGAGATTCTCTATGTGACAACCAAAATTTGGTTTCATAAAAACAGAATCTTAAGGGCCACATTAGGTTTAACACTAAAGTATTAAACCGGTATACTTAATACTTGACAATTTAAAAATGTATTCTTTTAGTTTTACAAAAATGACTATAAAAAACAAAAAAAATTTCAGAGGAATCCTACAGAAAAACTGCGAGAGTTTCCCTTATATATATATATACATATTCAATATCATAAGCACAGAAAAACATTCAAAACACTTCTATAATTCGACCACAACTCAACTACATTTTTTTAAAAATTTATTTTCCCAACACATCTCATAAAAACTCAACACAAATAATAAATGAGTTCCTTTTTAATTGAAAACATTTAAGATATTCATTACATGCCATAAAATATTCTAGCTCTGAAAATAAAAATATTTCCAAATATTTAGTTCATAACATTCTAACTTAAATAAAAGTATTCTGGTGCCTTAATTATATTTACATGCCTCTAGATTTTCCTAAAAACTGAATTAAAAGAGAGACTGTTTGAAGGCTGATTGTCGTAGAATAAGGGGCCTCTGAAATGTCTGATGCTCGCTGTGGACCATTTACCCCAAATCAGCAACCTGCGCGTGACAAGTCAACGCGCTAAGCATAAAATTTAGTGGTGCTCATTTTCCATTTATAGTAGGAAAATACACATAAGCAATTATAATACCTCATATTATCATACATAGTATTTATTCAAAAACAGACAGCATAATCATAATATAATATATTTCATACGCGTAATATAAGTATTCATATTTAACATGCCTAATTAAATCCAATAATTATATATCACTAAATTAGACATACTTAATCGTGAAATCACATATGTTCATAAGGGAGTATAATTATTTATTTAATTAATTTATATATAAAAAAAACTATATTTTTAATTAGGCATTTAGCATACTTAGAAGAATCAAATAGTAGACAGAGAATTCTATAATAAACATACGGCTCGAAAGCTCATATAATATCATACAACCCGTCAGTCAAAATTAAATGGTCATATCCAAAAAATGGGATTCGTTGCCCCTATAAAAATTGGAGTTCGTTAGCTCCTATAAAATTGGAGTTCATTACCCCTATAAGACATTGCGTGTCACAAATAGACAGTATTATATTTCTTATAGCATGTCATACCTCTATACAACTATTGACTCAACCAAGTAAACTAAGGCCGATAAAATATTTATTTTAATTAATTCATTTTTATAATTCATACATAATAGTATTCATAAATAAAATATCAAGTCTCAATGTCACACTGAAATATTTTATTACAAGGAAAAAAATATTGTCTTTCATAAAAATCATATTTTTCGATATTAAACATTTCATCATAATTTGTAAATCATATATATATATTAAGAACATAATCATACTTGTTTTCTTATAATTTATTATATTCACAAAGAATATTTTATTTCATAAAATATTTTATAATGGCACAAAAAATTTATATCATCCAATTAAAATTAAAAGGATAGTATATTTCACATAATCACTCATAATTCACTAATACGCATAAATTCCAAGACTATGGCATAATTCCCAATGCATTAATATTAAACATGATATATCACCTCCTAATTAATCCATAATTCAATTATTTCTAATATTCTTCTAACTTGGACTTAAGTGGATCAATTCATTATTTAATTGCTCTAATAGGATTTTTAAATCCAATATTCCTTTAACTTTCAAGATTAATTTAATTATCTACTTAATTGATGTAGTAGCCATAAAATTCTATTATTTTTATTATTCCTATTATTTACTAATTAAGTACCTAATTAATCTAGATATTACCAATTAACTATCTAACTACTTAATTAAATTACTACTAACCAATTAATTTATTATTGCTACTTAATTATCACTAATCCTACTTAATCAATCATCTTAATTAAGGACAAATTACAATTTAGTCTTTACGATCCTCATTAATTATAAATGGATACCACTTGGAATAAATAGACTAATGATATATTAATTTATCCATAATCCATAATTTAATCCCTTTTAAGGGTCCAATTTATAATTATAGTCCTTAATCAAGTCCCAAATAGTTTTTTAGTCCATAATTAATGCAAATTGCATTTGGATCCTTAGAAAATGTCTTAATAATCCTTAAAATTTTCTTTGTCCAAAGTCTCCACAAGCATAGAAAATCTTTTCTTGATCCTTGGAACATGTTCAAATAAATCCATGAGTCATGAAAATATTATTTGGTACCCAAAATAAATTATGTCTCCAATAATTTTACATAACAAGTCTAATAATTTGCTAAGATAATCCTTTTTATTATCTTTAACCTCACACTATAATATTTACATATCACATATATAAAATAGTATTTAAACATCATAAAAAAATAATACCATAAATTTAGCTAATCTTAAAAAAAACATTAATAATATATAAATTTCACAAAAGCCCATATTTAGTATCTATAAAATTCATACATATAGATTTAAATATAAAATCACTAAAAACTAATATAGAGATTTTTTTAAAAAAAATATTATTAAATTCGATCAATATGAAAAGTATAAACTAAAATTTCATAAAAATTACATCTAGCATAAATGAGACATATTAAACATAGATCAACTC
>CANUEP010107339.1:0-28753 GCA_947857235.1 Jatropha podagrica
AAGCCATATGAAAAGAATGAAGAGAAAGCTTTTCAGGTGAAGGGAGAGATGCACAAAAGTAATGCTGGATGCGGTAATGGGAGAGGTGGTTACCATGGAAGAGGTCGTGGTACGGCAGGAGTGGTTTCAATGAAGACAGACAAAGTAAAGTCTTTAAATGTTACTACTGTGACAGCCTGACCATAAAGCAGCTGATGTTATAAAAGATTGAGAGATGAGAAGAACCAGTCAGAAAACCAAGCAAGTTTTGTGGAGGAATCCAATGAAGAAAGTTTTTTTTTTTTTTTTTTTTTTTTTTTTTTTGCCATAGGAACATTGGCAATGATTTGTCCAGATTTTTTATTTGTGATAGTGCAGCAACCATCACAATAGAAGTGTCTATGATTGAAATTTATGTTATGGCTGCTAGTAGTGATAATGAGGCTAGATTGTGGCATTTACGTTATGGACACTTAAATATTAATGGGTTAAAATTGTTGAACTAGAGAGAAATGGTTTATGGCCTACCAAAGCTTGAAAATCTTGGATTTTGTGAAGGATATGTCTTAGGGAAACAAAGCAAAAAACCGTTTCCTATAGGAAAAGCTTGGAGAGCCTCTTTGTGTCTTGAGTTAGTGCATGCAGATTTATGTGGGCCAATGAATATTGAGTCTCTTGGTGGTAGTCGATATTTCTTATTATTCATTTTTTGGAGAACAAATTTGAAGCGTTTGGCAAGTTTAAGGCATTCAAAGCACTTGTGGAAAGAAACAGTGGTCTTCTAATACAGACTTTGCGGACAGACAAAAGAGGTGAATTTGTATCAACTGATTTTAATAATTTTTGCGAAGAAAATGGGATTTGTAGAGAGCTTACAGCAACATATACACCGGAACAAAATGGTGTGGCTGAAAGAAAGAGTAGAACTATAGTAGAGATGGCTACAAGTACGATGCAAGCATAAAATCTTCCTATTTATTTCTGGGCAGAAGCTATTGCAACAGCAGATTACCTTCTCAATCTTTCTCCTACAGAAGTTGTTCGTAATCAAACACCATTTGAAGCGTGGAAAGGTAGAAAACCATACTCGTAAATTTGATGAAAAATCTAAGAAATATATCTTTGTTATTGTTCTCAATCCAAAGCATACAAGCTTTATAACCCCTTTAGTGGCAAGATTACCATTAGCAGGGATGTGGTGTTTAATGAAGAAGCAAAGTGGATACGGGAAGAAAATAATATGGAGCAGCATATTCAAGTATTAGATGATATTGTTCCACAAGTGCTAGACCCAACTACAACTAGTTCCGGCACTTCAAACAGTAGCAACCCTTCTGTGACTACAAGCAGCCCTTCTACAAATAGTGTGTCATCATCTTCAGGCACATCAAGTGATAATCCCCCAAAGAAATTCACATCCTTGGCCAAAGTTTACAATTCCTGCACATTTGCTTTGCTTGTTTCAAATCCTATATGTTTTGAAGAAGCTGTGAAACAGAAAGAGTGGTCCAAAGCTATGGAGGAGGAGTTGTCGGCACAAAAATCAGACCTAGGATTTGGTAGATTTACTTTAAGGAAAAAATGCTATTGGGCTCAAATGGGTGTTCAGAACTAAGTATCATGCAGATGGGAGCATCCAAAAACATAAGGCAAGGCTAGTTGTTAAGGGCTACTTTCAGCACCAAGGAATCGACTTCTATGAAACTTTTTCCCGTCTCACGTTTTAAAATGGTGAGAAGTTTTCTTGCCTTAGCTGCACATTTTAATCTGCCAGTGTATCAATTTGAAGTGAAATCTGCTTTTTTGAATAGGGATTTGAAAGAAGAGGTTTATGTCTCACAACCTAAAGGTTTTATTATTAATGGCAATGAAGATACAATGTACAGGTTAAAAAAGGCGCTTTATGGCCTAAAGCAAGCCCCACGGGTGTGGTACTTCAAAATTGATTCCTATTTTCAGGAGAATGGATTTGAGAGAAGTGAAAATGAGCCTACACTTTATTTGAAGAAGAACGGTAAAGATAATTTTTTGCAGTATGTCTTTACGTTGATGATATGATTTATATGGGCTCTTGTGAGTCGATTGTTGGTGAGTTCAAAGCTTGCATGACGAGAAAGTTTGACATGACTGATCTAGCATTATTGCATTATTTTCTTGGCTTTGAAATGAAACAAGGCTTTGATGGGATTTTATTTCACAAAGAAAATATGCAATAGATCTTGTGAAGAAATTTAATATGGTGAATTGCAAAGTAGAAGCTACTCCCATGAATGTCAATGAAAAGTTGAGACGAGATGATGGTGCTGAACTTGTAAATGCAACATATTTTAGAAGTCTTGTTGGTGGTTTGAACTACTTGTCACATACTAGGCTGGATATCGCTTTTTCGGTTGGAGCTGTGTCCAGATTTATGCATAACACAAGCAAGTTTCATCTTGGAGCAGCAAAAAGGATTCTACGATACACAGCTGGAACTGCAGAACTTGGAATTTGGTACTCCAAAGTATCAAATCTCAAATTAACAGGTTTTAATGACAGTGATCATGCAGGTTCTATTGATGACAGAAAAAGTACATCCGGTATATTGTTTAATCTTGGGTCAGGAGCAATCTCATGGAGTTCAAAGAAGCAAGAGGTAGTGGCTTTATCAACATCAGAAGCTGAGTAAATTGCAGCAGCAACTTCAGCTTGTCAAGCAGTTTGGCTAAGAAGGCTTCTTACCGATTTTGATAAAAAAAAGATTGATGCAATGGAAATCTTCTGTGATAGGACATCTGCCATTGTAATGATAAAGAATCAAGTTTATCATAGCAGAACAAAACATATTGATGTTCGTTTCACTACATTCGAAGTCTTGTCACTGATGGAGAAATTGTTTTGAAGTTTTGCAATACCAAAGAACAAAATTGCTGATATTCTAACAATGGCGCTTCCGTTAGAAAAGCATGAGAATTTCAAAAAGCCAATGGAAGTCTGCAACTTTGAATTAAATGGGACTGTTGAAAATAATTCAAAGTTTGAATCAGTCCATTCCACTTCTTAGTTTGTTTCCTCTATTTTAGAAAGTATTTTCTGTTTCAAATAAATATCCAGAAAATGGGTTTAGTTGTCAATATTTTTTGTTTTGTTTGTTATTTGTTAGCCTATATGAAGAGGCACTATCTGATTGTTTTGTACATCGAAGTCCAGCAGTAATAAAAAGCATTCCAGCTTTTTCCAATTCTCTGTTTCTTTATAATTTCTTATCCAACATCTATGATTTGGGTTTTGGATTCTTGTTTCTTCATTGCCTTTATCTTTTCTGCAAATTGAGATGGAAGAAATCTTAAACCAAATGAAAAAAAGATTATTTGGTCCTTGTCTATTTATTTAGGGGTTCCTTTAATTCTTTTCGAATTATTCAGGATTTACATTTTCTTTTTTATTTTTCAAGCCATGTGACAAACTTTCTGGTTAGTTTTCTTCAAGCAGGCCGGTGTAGATGTCTGACATTTCACCAAATCTTTTGCAGCTTTACTAAAAAGATTGATCATTAATGGTTAATTTGCAATTTAATTACAACACATTCCACCTAAATCAGCAAAGGGAGATGATGCTTCAACCTCAGCCTCCTTTAAGCATAGCTGAAACTTCATTGAACTTTGAATTACTGTGTTAATTTTGATATTTCATAGGATTAAAATTATAGTTTTTCAAAGAATTACTGTGTTTCAATTTTGGCTAACTATATTTTCAAACTGGAATTAGTAGTCACAAAGGTCAAATTGGATAGAATTATATAAAAGAATAATGTTTAATTTTCTCCATGGGACTTATTAATTTGTAACCTATAATTTATCCAAAATGGAGTTTTGAATCAATTTTAAGAGGAGCTTCCAACTAAAAGATCAATTTGGCCCTAATGTGTTTGGTATCCATAGTCTATTGGGTGGGGATAAATATTTGGGACTTCCTTCTTTAGTGGGTTCAAATAAAAAGTGGATTTTTAATTATTTAAAAGATAAAATTTGGAGTCGTATTGATTCTTGGAATAATAAATTAATGTCTAGAGTGGCAGAGAGATGAGGGTATATGCTTTGTTATGCTTCCACTTTTTATATGATGAGATTTAGAAAATTCATGAATTCTATTTGGTTGGATTCAAAAGGGGTTAAGAGTGTTCATTGGTATTCTTAAGGTACAATGTGTCAAAGCAAAAGGGATGAGGGTATGAGATCTCATGACCTTCACAGTTTTAACTAAAGTCATCTATCTCATCACCCTGACTATCAGTGTGAGTATTGTGATCCAGGATACTATGAAGCATGGCCTCGTGGAGCCGTAGATGTCAACTGATTATGAACAAGCTCTAGATGTTCTAAATGCTACTGCAATTATCGCTGCATCAATTGTTGTTGCTGTTGCAAATCCTATGATACCACATCTGCAACTCTTTCGTTCACTCTAAAATATTTTCACAATCTTGTTCTTGAAGTCAAGATATGTAGCAGAAGAGAACTCCTGAAAATATATATCAGACTGTTGGCTAACCAATTCTACATTTTATAAAAAAAAAAAAAAAAAAAAAAAAAAAATCTTACAGACCTTATATGCTTGAATTTGACACATTAAAACAGATAATATCTAGACAATAATAGGCATTAGAATACCAATTAGATGCATAAATATATCTAATATTTAGTAGTCTTTGCTCTTTTAATCTCTGATTACTATCTTTTTAGTAGTCAACCTAAAGAAATACAAATTATTATTTAGATCCTTAGTTATAATTTAGAATTTAAAATCGGATGATTTCTTAAGATTTTTAATATTATGATAGTTCTCTTCTTATCTAAAAACAAAATAGGCTACTAAGATATTAAAATTTTGAGAGATTTCTGTGAGGGACATAGGACTATTCTTAATATTCCTTTAGGTACTTCTTAGTAAGGAAGACAACTTAATTTGGACTGTGAGAAGAGAGGTGATTTATAGTGTTAGGTTGGCGTATTTCTTAGCCTTAAAAATTCTTGAAACGGGTGGTGAGGAATTCTTTTACTAATCTTTTTATACAGGTTTTGAAGTCCAAATTATCTCAAGAAGTTCAAAAAGCTGCATTCCTTGCATGGTCTCTGTGGGTCACCAGGAACAACTATATTTGGCATCACAGTTCTCAAGATGCAAACCATATTCTCATTTCCTTGTCTTGCATGTTGCAGGATTGGAGGGACACATCGAATCTGGCCTCCCGTCATCCGGATGCTGCTTTGCATGTCACATGCAACGTTCCTTTGTAGGGTACTATTGATGATTCAAGTTGGCAGGCCTTCACGGATGGCGCAGTTTTTTATGCTCTCCATTTAGCTGGGTTAGAATTGCTCAGAATTGTCTCTTGAACAGTTACAGTGATCTATCCTTACTGAGGTATTGGCTCTTCCCTCGCGCTTGTTTAGCTTGGGTTACAGATAAATAATCTTCGGTTGCATCAATACGGACTACCAATTACTTCTTTACGCTTTAAATTATTCATCTTTTGATTATTCTAAATTTTGTATTGTAACGAAAGATTGTAAGATTGCTATTAAATGGATCTAAGATAAGCGAATATAGAAACTCATATATTAGCTATAACTTTTTATAACCATGTTCATTTTCAAGTGTGAGAGTATATTTCATATTGTTTCTTACCTTTTTATGATTCTTAATGAAATTATACGTTTACATGTTTTTTAAAAAGGAAAAAAATCCATTTGGCTTATATTTTAATACGTATACATAAACAACAAGTGACCGACCAATTCACTTTAAAATTATTTTTATTTTGACTAAATGATACTGTTAGACCGGATAGATAACTCCACTTATAGATCAAATTAATGAGAACAATATGATTTTTTTTATTGAAATAAGAGTACTTTTCATCATATACGAAAAAAAAATAAAATCATTTTTAAGAATTTTTATTATCATCGGTTTGATTCATAGTCAGTGGCTATGAATCCGGTCTAAACAAGTAATTTTCTATTGATAAATCACTTATTTAAGTTAAAAAAATAGGTTAAATTAGTCTTCTGATTGAAAATTTATGCTAAAATCGATGTTAGTTTTAGGTAAATTGTGTATAGGAGTGAATGGATAAACCAATATATTAATTAGGCCTTATATCATTGTTCAGAGATTTTATGGCAGCTTCACCTTCCCCGTGAGATGCCTTTATTAGCTTGAGTCGGTGAGATACTCCCAACGGCTAGAACACAAGAAAACCCCACCTCTACAGGGAAGAGCAACCGTAGCCGGCGGTGGATCCCACGTGAACCATTGTCATGCCTATATATATCGAAAATCTAGCTAGACAGTATAATTAACATACTAATATCGTCGCTCATCCACTGAAAATAGTAGCATGGAAGCCTTGTGGGATTTAGAAGACAAATGGAAGCTAACAACCCAACAAGCGGAACTCATTCTAATTGCAATCACTGCCTTTGCTGTTATTGGTCTATGTACAGCCACCGTGCTAAAAAGGAAAGCTCAAAGCAAGCAAACAGTTGATCCAGCTGGTTCAGATCATAACTCCTTTAACTCTAGTAAGTGGGTGAGAATAAGGAGGTTGTTGATAGGGTGGGTGAGGTGGAGTGAAGCAAACAAATGGGGGGAGGCAAGTGGTGGAAAGTCAAGACGGCGGCGGTCACCACTACTTGGGTTTGAAGAGGATGAATTACCATCTAGTTTGGGATGGCAAAGCCATAATTCAGTTTCACCAGTATGGCAGAGGCCAATACTTATGGGGGAGAAATGTGAGCTTCCAAGGTTCAGTGGACTTATTCTTTACGATGAAAGTGGTCACTTGCTTCATCATTCTCTCTCATCTTCGCGCATGGAAAACATTGACCAGGTGATTATTAAGCCAGGTTGCCGTAGTTATTTGTTTTTAGTTTTTTATTTATTAAAAACATGAACCTTTTTTTTTTTTTTTGGTTATTTATTTTTTCAAAACTGTTTTCTTTTTTCTCTAAATTTTCTTTTTTGGTTCTTCCAATTATAAAAGTTATAAAAATTGAAACCTCATCATCATATCAAATGTTCCATTATCATCCCTTATCTAAAAAGATATAGGATAAAAAATATTTGTTATTTTTTAATTATTTATTTATTCTGGTATTTATGTAGGGAAAGCCAGCTGCTGTTATCAAAACTACTCTGAGGGACTTGCTGTAATTTGATTTATTGGGATTTTTTTTTTTTTTGGGTTTCAAATTAGGTAGGAGCTAGTAAGAGAGTGGAGTTTTGGCTGAAGAATATATTTACAGTTTTTACTCTACTGTAAGAACCCCAATGTGAATACTAATTGAAAATTAGATAGATGATCATTGTTGCATTAATTAGTTGCAGTTCAATTACAAATTCCAACTTCACTAGTTTACCATAGTAATTCAGTCATCTATTGACAGTCCTGTTCTCATATTTAATTTCCAGGAAATTTTTTTTATATAAATAATAAACTGTAATAAAGAGATTGAAGAATGGTCAATTGAAAAAAACACATTTGTATCAATTGACCCCTTTCCATAACAAGGATCCACCACTAGGATATGAAATGTATACACAGGGCAGCATTATAGGAAAAATAGTAGTCAAAGTGTTTTAAAAAAATTATAATTATTGCAACCAATGTTTTCTATGATAAAAAAAAAATAAAGATTAAAAAAATAAAGTCATTGAAACAAACTAAAGAATTTATATGAAAAACAATTACTTACAAGACTCAAAACCTTTGAAACTTTTCCCTTCATATACTTCTCTAGTTTCGGTGTTTAGAAGTTTGATGCACTTGATTTTACCCTATGTTTGGACAGGGGAGGTTGTAAAATAAAGTAAGGACGTAAAATAAGGGAGTAAAATGATACTATTCATTTTACCTCTTTATTTTGCATTCATTGTTTGGATCGATGTAAAATAATTTTATTTTTATTATTATATATAAATGGTAATTTTTTACCATTTATCTCTTATTTTCTCTTCATTTTGAGAGGAAAGTTGTACAATGTAAAATAAAATTATTTTACACCTCTCTTCATATTTTACACCAAACCAAACAAAGCAATTTGAAAATTCCAACACATTTTCACTCTCTATTTTGCATATATCCAAACAAATGCTTAAATATTTTTAGAGCAGCAACAGATTGATTCAACGATATAGTCAAAAGATAATTTTTTTAGAATAAAAATTTATGAAGCCATCAAATCTTTTTTTACGATTACTTTTACATGTAAAAAAAATACTCCATCAAATCTCTTCTCACACTTACCTCGTATGCTGCATCAACTTCATCAATGAATTGTATTTCTTTATTTTTTTTTCTAAGCTTAACAAGTGTTCTTATGATTTTCTAGAGACTTTTGGATAAATCAACGCTGAAGGGAAAAGTTTTTTTATTTATCAATTCAATTAAATTATTCGTTGTGGTTAACTCATATAATATTATTTTTTATTCAGGTAGATATGTATAAAAAGTTAATATAATATTTTTTTGAAATAATATAATATTATATGGAAAAAATTATAACTGTACCCTTATATTTTGTAAAAAAAAAAAAATTACTTCGCCCTTGTCGTTTCAAAAATACACTGTAACCCCTGCATTTTGAGTCTATTAAATTACAATGCCCTTCCATCCATTTTTCACATTTTTAGAGTACAAGTCAAAGAAAAACCTAAAGTCCAAAGAGAGAGAGAGAAAAATTATCACCAAACTACCCTCTTCATCTTCCTCTTCCTCTCCCTTTCTTTCTCTCTTATCAAACAAATCTACAGCTCTTCCTTCCCTTCTCTTTCCCTCTTTTCCTCTCCCTCTCTTTATCTCCCATAAAATAAATCTACAACTTTTCATCTTCTTCTTCCTCTATTTCTTCCTCCTAAAATAAATCTACAACTTGTCCAAATCTTCAAGAACAATGATTGGATTCGGTGTTGCAACAAATAATGACATCGTATACTCTTCCTTTCTATTGTAGAAATGATTTGAACAAATAAAAAATTGGGTGAGGGGTTTAACTGAGCAAATCAAAGAGTTTTGTTTCACAGTTTTTCTTTTGCCGCCAATAACGGTCATAGATGAAAATTGGATCACCGAAGAGGAACGGAAGGAGTGTCGTTGATCAAAACTCGAGAGCTGTAGATTGTAGCTTTTAATTAGGGTCATTAATGTCATTTCACAGTGATTTAACATCTAAAAGTGCAAAAATAGACAAAAGGGCAACGTAGTATTACGGACCGAAAATACAAGGGTATAACAGTCTATTTTAAAAAATAGATGGGTAAAGTAGTTTTTCATTCAAAACACAGGGGTGCAATTATAATTTTCCTTATTATATATTAAATTTAGTGATGAATATATTGAAATCTGATACTCCACAGGCTGCTGCTGCAAAAGTTGCAGTGCTTTTCCCCATTGCCTATTCCCTAACCGCAGGCCTATTTGCTATTTTTTTAAAGAGAATTAACTGCTATTCTGAAATGTTAATTCTATATTATTTTTAGGACAGTACTTTATCACTTTCCCTTCCCATCTCTCGGTCAAAGCGAAAGTAACAGTGGTAATAAAGTCAAACCAAAACTCACGCTATTTTTGGATATAGGTGGGTATAAAATAAAGGAAGGATGTAAAGTAAGGAAGTAAAATGATACTATTAATTTTACCTCTTTATTTTGCATTCATTGTTTGGATCAATGTAAAATAAGGTTGGAAAATAATTTTATTTTTATTATTATGTATGAATAGTAACTTTTAACCATTTATCTCTTATTTTCTCTCCATTTTGGGAGGAAAGTTGTAAAATGTAAAATAAAATTATTTTACACTCCTTCCGTATTTTACACCAAACCGAACAAAGCAATTTGAAAATTCCAATATATTTTCACTCTTTATTTTGCATTCTCCCTTATTTTGCATCTATCCAAACAAAGGCTTAAATATTTTAGAGCAGTGATAGGTTGGCTCTAAGGAGCTAGTCAAAAGATAATTTCTTTATAATAAAATTTATGAAGCTAATAAATCTCTTTTTACGATTACTTTTACATGTTAAAAAGATACTCCATCAAATCTCTTCTCACACTTACCTCGTATAGTGCGTGAACTCCATCAATGAATTATATTTTTTTATTTTTTTTTCTAAGCTTAACTAGTGTTTCTCTTGTGGTCTTCTAGAGACTTTTGGATAAATCAACGCAGAAAGGAGAAGTTTTTTTATTTATCAATTCAATTAAATTATTTGTTGTGGTTAACTCATATAATATTATTTTGTATTCAGGTAGAGATATATTATAAAAAGTTAATATAATATTTTTTTGAAATAATATAATATTATATATTAAAATTAAAAGATGAACTCATTTAGCAAAATTGAAAAATTGAATTTTTGGTGTCAATGATATATTGGAATCTGATACTCCACAGGCTGCTGCTGCAAAAGTTGCAGTGCTTTTGCCCATTGCCCTAGCACCTACCCGCAGACCTATTTGCTATTTTTTTAAGGAGAATTAATTGCTATTCTGACATACTAATTCTATATTTTTTTTAGGACAGTATTTTATTACTTTCCTTCTCCACCTCTCAATCAAAGCAAAAGTAACAGCGGTAATAAAGTCAAACCAAACTTACACTATATTCGGATAGGAGAGGGTATAAAATAAAGGAATGATGTAAAATAAGGGAGTAAAAATGATACTATTCATTTTACCTCTTTATTTTGCATTCATTATTTGGATCAATGTAAAATAAGGGTGCAAAATAATTTTATTTTTATTATTGTATATGAATAATAACTTTTCACCATTTATCTCTTATTTTCTCTCTATTTTGGGAGAAAAGTTATACAATGTAAAATAAAATTATTTTACACCCTTCTCCATGTTTTACCCCAAACTAAACAAAGTAATTTGAAAATTTCAGTGCATTTTCACCCTTTATTTTGCATCCTCGCTTATTTTGCATCTATCCAAACAAAGGTTTAAATATTTTTAAAGCAGTGATAAGTTGGCTCAACGAGCTAGTCAAAAGATAATTTCTTTAGAATAAAAATTGTTAAGCCATCAAAACTATTTTTACAATTAATTTTATACGTTAAAAAGATACCCTATCAAATCTTCTCACACTTACCTCTTATACTGCATCAACTCCATCAATGACTTGTATTTTTTATTTTTTTCTAAGTTTAACGAGTGTTTCTCTTGTGGTTTTCTAGAGACTTTTGGATAAATCAATGCAGAAGGGAGAAATTTTTTTATTTATCAATTCAATTAAATTATTTGTTGTGGTTAACCCATATAATATTATTTTGTATTCAGGTAGAGATGTATAAAAGTTATTATAATATTTTTTTGAAATAATATAATATTATATATTAAAATTAAAAGATGAACTCATTTAGCAAAATTGAAAAATTGAATCTTTGGTGTTAATGATACATTGGAATTTGATACTCCACAGGTTGCTGCTGCAAAAATTACAGTGCTTTTGCCCATTACCCTACCACCTACCCGTAGACCTATTTGCTAGTTTTTTAAGGAGAGTTGGACTATTATTCTGACATGCTAATTCTATATTATTTTTAGGACAATATTTTATTACTTTCCCTTTCCACCTCTCGGTCAAAGTAAAAGTAACAGCAGTAATAAAGTTAAACCAAAACTTACAATATTTGAATAGGAGAGGGTGTAATATGTAAAATAAGGGAGTAAAATGATACTATTCATTTTAACTTTTTATTTTGCGTTCATTGTTTGGATCAATGTAAAATAAGGGTGTAAAATAAATTTATTTTTATTATTATATATCAATGGTAACTTTTCACCATTTATCCCTTATTTTCTCTCTATTTTGGAAGAAACGTTGTACAATGTAAAATAAAATTATTTTACACCCCTCTATGTATTTTACACGAAACCAATGCTTTTTTACCCTTTATTTTGCATCCTCCCTTATTTTGCATCTATCCAAACAAAGGCTTAATTTCTAGTTTTGTCCCTATCCTTTTTTTTTTGTGAAATTGAGTCAGACCATTAATTAGTTCGCAATTTATCACACCTGACCGTTGAATCTAATCTATTTCCAAAAATGCTTATGAAAAGATTTCAGAAATCTAGTTGGCATTAAGGGTGTGCATAGGTTGGGACAGAGGGAATTACATAATTTTCAATCCCATCTTAAAAATTTCGAGACGTAAAAATTAGAGTTTTATTCTCATTCTAATATATGTATAGAATCATCTCATTCCATCCCTTTATTTGGAGCTGGACCAGACTGGACGAGAATCTAGGTCAATGGGACAAAACAGAATGGATTTGATTGGCATATTAAAAATTTGTACCCCTCCATTTTTTTATTAGAGAAAATTTCTTTTTTTTTTATATATATAGAGAAAGTTATACTAAATAGTAACTTTGGGATGCAAGCCAAGTTAAAAAAAATCAGAAAGCTCTTAGAATATATGTGTTTTCTAGGATTGAAGCTTAACAATCAAGAAAAATGTTATATATAAATATCATAAGCATTTAATGCAAGTGTATTTCAAGGGACAAGTTATTAACTCACTTTTTTTCTTTCGTTTTATAGTAACAATGGTCAATTTTTATAAATTTAGCCACATAAATGTAGAGTTAGCCCTTATTTATATATTTAAGGATATATGTCCACTTTTATCATTGTAAATTTGGTCACAACCATTGATATCAGGAACGAACATATGTTATGCTCAGTTAAATTTTGAAAACGACCGTACTTTGTTTTTAAAGGTACAGGTGTGTTTTGGTTATTCAAAAAAGATAAAAATCAAGATTTTTGCTATAAACCGTTCTCTTGAAATACTTAAAATTTGCACTCTTTAAAATAGATTAAGGTGGACTTTTATTGACAGTAACTATACACTTTCTAATTATCTTTTATTTTTTTGTAAGCCACTTAGTGACCTTTTGTTTTTAGTAGTTGTGCACATTTTTAATAATTTTTTATTTCTCTATGTTAGTTAATGGTTGTAAACTTCTGTAAGCCACTTTGTGCCTTTTAATTATTGGTTGTTCACTTCTGTAAGCTATTTTGTGGCCACGTTTTAAGTGCTTGTGAACTTTTTCAATGGTTTTTATTTTTCTATTTTAGTTAACGGTTGTAAAATTTCGTGAGTTACTTTATGACCTAATTTATTAGTTGTGCACTTTTGTAAGTCCTTTTGTGGCATTGTTATTCTTAGTTATACACTTTTCAAATATTTATAATGATTGTACTCTTTTGTAAGGCACATTGTGGTATTATTATTATTAGTTATGTACTTTTCAAGTCTGGAGAATCAAAGTAGTAGCCATTTCTAAATATGGTGTGACCAATTTAGATGTTATAAAAAAGTGAATAGATTTTTTTTTGAATCAGATCATTAACTGTGATTCCATTTATATGTGGTCAACATTCAGAAGTCGAAGAGTCTAATTGTAAGGTTAAAAAATTTGGCTCCAAATTTTATTTTATTTTGGCGCAATGTATTGCATTTAAGTACTACTTTCTAAATTTTATTTAAATTTGGAGATATCAAATTTTGCTTTTAATTTTGAATTTGAGTTGAAAGATTATTCAAGTTTAAACAAGTTAAAGTAAAAAATTTAAGTTTTTCCTCCTTTATTTTTGCCAAAAATTTTAGAAATTTGTGGCTTTTAATGAATAAGTTCAAAAATTTAGAATTTAATTTGGTTCCAAAATTCTTTTGGCTTTTGTGCACATATTATATAAAATGTCCTCATTCTAAAAAGTTCAGATAAAGTTAATAAAAGAATTTGGAAGTAACACTCAAATGATGCAAGTAGCCAATAAATGCACTTCTTGGGACTTTCTTTATATCAACTATTATTTCCATAATTAATGATGAAATGAAAGACATTTTAGGGAGAAAACTTAATTTAATTAACGTTCCTAATTCAAGAGCTTTTCTGTTTTCTCCAAATAAAAGAATGGAAGGAGTATATTTTTATCTAAAAGAAAATATATATTAAATTTACTTCATAATCAGAACAAGGAACAATATATGGTAATTTATATATATCAACATAAAGCAAAAAAAAAAAAGTTAATTAAATTACAAATACTTCTACAACTATCCAAATTTATTCTAAATTATTTGAAATATACAAATATTATTAAAAATAAAACACCACAAAAACTTAACATTAATGTCAAAATCTATCCCAAATCAATAGGTCTTTCCAATACACCCGTTCTAAAGATTTCAATATTAAGGGTCTGTTAAGCAAAATTAATTTTTTTGATAGTTATTAGTCGTTTTAATAGTGTTTAGGTATTAGCTGTTTAATTAATTTTTCGTAAAATGTTAAAAGTTAAACGTTAAATGTGTTAACTTTTTATAAAATGCTATCTTAATTTCTAAAAGCTAGTTTAAATGCTACAGTACCAAACATTGTAAAAAATAATATTTAGCATTTTTATTAAAAGCTACTTTAAAATTGTTGTCGAACACAAGCTAAGCAAAAAACCTGGTTAACGTAAAATAACAATAAATCATTGATAAATAAGGGAGCCTCTTTCCATGTAATAATATTAACATGAGGAAAAGTGTAAAAAAAAACTTCGACTATCCAAATTCGCTCTATGCAAGAGTATTTGAGAAAGATTAGTGTCTTGAATAACTTTTAAAAATCATAAAAAACGCACAAACAAAAATAGAATTAGTTACAATTTTTAGTAATCTTTTCTTTCTTTTTTTTTATAGGCACAACCATATTTTCACCAAGATTAAGAAATAAGTTTAACTAACTATTTTTCTTTCTTTTTTTTAAATATATTTCTCGCATCATATCAACTCTTCCTTTAAAATGTAAAATTACATTTAATGATGTTTCCTGGTTGAATAATATAATCATATGTTGTCTTTCTAAAAAACATAGAGGAATTTGCTATATTGTTGCTAAATAAATGGAAATTTAGAGATTTGATTAGAGAATAAAAATTCAAATTTTGAAAACGCAATTATGCATCCTTAGTTGAAAATTTTTGTGTGCAAAAATTAACTAAATTTTTAGGAGCCAAAATTTCATTTGAATTATAAAAACTCCTCAACTTCACAAAAATGTTGTCATATAAATAGAGTACAACACAACTCTAGATGTTCATCCACAATTTTAACCATGAATTCACCAATTCTGTTAGACTTTAAAGAGTTGCCTAAAAACTCATATATTTTAGTTACACTTTCATTTTTTCCTCACATATTTAAAGTTTGATATGAAAAAAAATAAAAATATTGAAAATTACATTCAACCTGATAAAAGTGACATCATTTTCATGTGCTTACACTTAAGTACGAAATAGACTCAAATTAAAATTCATCCATATGCAACTTAAGTAAAAGTTGAAAAAAATTTGAAAATATGCTCTCAAGTACTCAACTATGAATATTCTCCAATAGTTAGAATCAATCATATAAATTGGATAAAAATTTAAATAAATTGGACTGCCTACAAATTTGGACGAATACAATATGTGCTACAGATATTCGTATAAATAAAAAAATTAGCCGAATTAAAGAAGTGCAAAAAAAAAAAGAAAAAAAAACTAGTTATGCTTTGGCCTTTGAGGGAAACTTAATATTGGTCCCACTTTGTATAAGTTGTGTTATAAAAAAGAGAGACTATTTCATGCTCAAATAACCTTTCAATAGATAGACTTGAGTTGAGAATTTAAATATGGAGTAGCTTTGTAGAAAAGGCCTAAAGTTGTAACATCCCGACTTGGCAAAATGATCATAAGAGGGTGGGTAGAGTAAAGTTTCAGGCTAGCTTCTATGAAGGTAGGCTATTTATGGATGGTGAAATGCGAAACATATGAATGAATCATATCATATATCGAAAAGGGATAAACTAACTTCGAGAGTTAGAAGAACTCTAGGGTTAAGCGTGCTCGTTTAACAGAAATCCTAGGATGGGTGACCTCCTGAGAAGTTCCCATTTCACCCATGGGACAAAATCATGTGGGTCTTGCTAATCTAGTATGGAATGAAATTGGCTTGATCCAATGTAAAAAATTCCTCTAGTGGTCAGAGTCAGGCTTGATGATTGGTATTAGAGCCAGACCCCCCTCCAGTAGATGTATGGTTCGAAGACAAACCATACAGAAGCCGGTGGGCCTGTGACATCCCGACCCGGCAAAGCAATCCTAAGAGAGCGGATAGAGCAAACCTCATGGCTAGCTTTTAGGATGGTGGGCTAGCTAAGAGTAGTGAAATGTGAGATAAAAGAATGAATCGGATAGTATATTGAAAAAGGGAAAACTAATCATCAGAAGCACCTTTTAGTGGAATGACTTGAAGAGTTAGAGAAAGTCTAAAGGTTAAATGTGCTCGCTTAACAGAAATTCGAGGATGGGTGACCTCCTGAAAAGTTCTCCATTTCACTTACAGAAGAAAACCGTGCGGGTTTTACCAATCTAGTATGGGATGAAAATGACTTGATCCAAAGCCGACAATTTCTTTGGTGGTTAGAGTCGAGCGTGACAATTGGTACCAGTGTCGGACCCCCTCCAGTAGATGTATGATTCAAGGACGAACCATATGGAAGCTAGTGGGCCTATAAAATCCTAGCTTAGCAAAGCGATCCTAAAAGTGCGGGTAGAGCAAAGCTTCTAGGATAGCTGGCTAGCTATGGATAATGGAATGCAGGACACATGAATGAATAAGATCACGTATTAAAAAGGGGTAAACTAATCATTAGAGGCGCCTTTCGGTTATAACTTAGAAAGTTGGAAGAACTTTAGGGTTTAGTGTGCTCGCTAAACGAAAGTCCTAGAATGGGTGGTCTCCTGGGAAGTTTTCCATTTCACATGCGGGACAAAACCGTGTGGGTCTTGCCAATCTAGTATGGGATATGAAATTGGCTTGATTTGAAAGTAGACAATTCATGTAGTGGTTGAAGGTGGGCATGACAAAAGAGTAAAATCACAACTCTTAATTGTGCTCTATTTCCAAATTTTGCATCATTTTAAAACTTAAATTTCATTTCAATCATAACACAATTTTTCTTGATTGGATCACATTTATTTTTTCAACTTAAATTTAAAGAATAACAACTCTATACCAAATTTTCTTCAAATTTAATATCATCTACATTTTTGTCTATCATTATCTTGATAATCTCCCACAATAAAAATTTCACAAAGAATAAGACAAGGATAATATGGAGTTTTTACATTAACTTTTTTTTTTTTTCTAATGTTACCAAATAAGGTAATCTTATCTATATAAAAGGACCACCAAAAAAGAAAAGTTTGTCTATATAAAACGAACAAAAGGAGTATAGAAATGATGATAAAAGATAGAAGGAACAATCAGCCAACCTTATTCAAAATTTGCAAGATTTGCAATTTGCTCCTCAATTCTTATACTAAAAGTAAGATTCTCAACCAATCTTGACAACAAATAAGGACCTCAGCTGTTGTTGGAGTCAAAATACTTCTAAATATATCTAAGGTCCTTCAAATGCTACAGTAGAGAATTGGATAACCAATATATACCTAGCTACTTTAGCTAAAGTAAGATATCACACACCACTTACCTTCCACCATAATAGCAAATTAATAGTTATTGTAAATTTCTCGAGTTGATCATTTAAGTACCTATCCAACTCTGACTACATATTCAAATTATTCTCCTTCTCTAATTCAAAAAAATATTCGTCAATCTTACTGATGGGGTAAGGGGCCAAGGGTTGCCCTCACCCCCAACAAATTCATTTTTTAAAGAAACACCCACAAAATATTGAATTTTTTTTTATTTTTACCATTCCTAGAATAGTAAATTGTTTTAATTTCGCCCTCTTGAACTCTTGAAAATTTTTTTTATCCCTCCCTAAGTTCAATTCTTGGCTTCGTCACTCATCAATCTCCACATCATTTGTATTACTTTTCTCATTTTTTCCTTAGCTCCCTATATCAATACTTTTACAAGTATTTTCTTCATTTTCATACTCAAAAATCAACAATTTTAGATTTCTGACTATGCTTTTTACTAACTAACTTATCTATTATAACTTCACAAAAAAAATCCTTGATACTTCATCCCTAAGTATCTTAACTTGTATCGAGGGTCCAATATTACAAGTATAAATAACATCACATTCATCTTATCCAATGGACCCCAGTATTTGTCAAATTTTTCCCTTATTTTCATTGCCATATTTGCAACTTCCACATCATCACTAGCCATAAAATTTTGCAACTCCTTTAACACATACAAATCTTAAGGAAAAAAAAATTTGCAGTAGTGTAATGATCCAAAATTTTTTAATGTCACATCATAAAACTTTTTTAAAAACGTAGTTAAGTTTTGAATATTTACTCCAATTATGCTTTAGAGGCAAAGAACCATCTAATTGACTCCTATAGGTAAGTCTAATAATTTAAGTCTCTCAAATACTTTTCTAAATTATAGAAACGTCTCTAACATTAAGTAAGTCGAATTTCACATTGTGTCATAATCTTATATCACAGGACGCTTACAATCTACTTGGACGCTTTTTTGGCATTTTTTAAAGCTATTTAATTTCCTTGGGCACTCCTCACATATGTGCAGCTCTCATTTTATTAATTGATGGCATAACAATTTTTATCCCACTTTTAACTACCAAGTGTAAATATGTGTAACACATCTCATCTCATGTGGAAAGCCTCATCATCCAACACAAATACATTTGTTTGCTTAAGAGTTCTTTTTAATTGTTCAATATTGTGTCATTACTACTTGCCCTTTTGCTTAAAGGCCAACTTATCCTTTATTATCATCTTACTTGGTTAAACTTCCAATATACTAAGTTATCAACTATAATTTTGTATTAAAAAAAATTCTTATAGGTATGCTTAAGATGTCACTATTGTTAGAGATAATCTCTTATTCTACCTTACTCTTGTATCTATAAATACTTCAGTATACATTAATGATATATACGAGATTATCATTCCAAACTATTCTCTCTTATCGTTTTACATGATATTAGAGCCTTACCCTTAAATCTAATTTTCTTCTTCTTCCTTTCATCCTTATCCTAATTCTTATTTTCTATAAATATATTATTATATTGTAAATAAATAAGCATAAATTATCCTTATCCTTTTACTTTAGATTATTCAAAGAACATTTACTTATTAATTCCTTTCACTAAAATTTTATGATACGTTCATACATGTATGCTGTGATACTATTTTCTAAGAGAAGAGATAAAAGTTATGTAGGCAGATGGAATGGTATGGCCAAATCATTATTGAAGGCAACTTTCCTTCTAAGAGAATAATAAAATGTTTGTATCAGCCTACACAGTTATGCAAACAAAACTGTACCATCGTAGCAAATAATATTGACTTGAAAATTAATTAAGTATAAAATAGCATTAGCAATCAAGTGTACAAACCGTCTATATTGTAAAGACTTGAGAAAGCAACACTAAGTTTTAATGTGTCGAGTGCTCAAGTTAGAAATTAACAATAGGAAATTTAGGCAATTTTAAATTCAAAATCAATTTTATCTTCATTTTAAGCTTTAAAATAGGAAGTTTATTGCATTTAGTAATTGTGCAATTATTTAAAAATAAAAATTGTTTTTTTTATCAAACTAATAGATGGGTTAAGAATAATATATAATGTATAATAAAAATTACTTTTTATCAATATAATATACAGTTAAGGAATATCTAAGTTTTTGACGGACAAAATGAAATGGGACTTCAGTACGGTATGGGTCGATTTTGCTCAACAAATCATTTCTATCTAAAAATTATCTACAAGACAGGAATCAGGATGAGACAATTAAAATTATATCTGATCTTTTTGAGATAAAAATTTTAGGACGTTTTTCGAGAATGGGTCCGGATTTCCGGAATCCTATGCACACCCCTTGTTGGCATTACCATGTAGGCGTTAACATTTGGAACGTTGAAAGAATAAAAAAATTATATGGAAAAATATAATTTATCCCTGTAGTTTGCCATAAATAATAAATTTATTCTTGTATTCTAAAAAATACACTACCATATTTCTAATATTTGATTCCATTACATGATTTTGCCCTTCCGTTCAAATTTTTTCACTTTTAGTGCAAGTCAATGCAAAAAGTCCCAATCAGATGAGAGAGAATATAAATTGTCTCCAATACACTCTTAAAAAGTATTGTTTAAATTTATTAGGAAGCTAACTCACTTCAGATCTGAATCTGTATCCAAGCTTCTGCATAACTCCATTGACAACCTGTTATGATAGTGATTATGCCGTCGTTGCTGTTTTCCCAGCAGCCGTCGTTGCTGCTTTCATATAACTGCCATTGTTGCTTTCACAGTAGCATCGCCATGGCCGCTGCAGTCAGTTTTTACGAAACCCTTTCCCATTAGCCTTGCCTTATCACTAATTGCTAATTATGCTCTCTATTCTTTGGAAATGGAAGCAACTATAATTTACAATTTTTCAGGTCAGCTTTTTCATTATTTTCATTTGCTTTCTATCTCCATCAAATTCTCCATCTTTTTTTATTATATTGCCTGTTAAATTTCAATATCAAATACACACAGCGGAATAATATAATTATAACAAATAGTTGTATCAATAGGGATTCGTTTAAACGAATAAAATAATAAAATTTATTTAGAAAAATAATTCATTTGCAAATTTTTTAAAACTTCAATCTACGCGACTAGATTGTCACAAACTACAAGCCGTCTAATTGTCCGGCCTCTAATAATATCCACACAAATAGATAATCTAAAAACTCTAAAACTATTTTTAGAGGATTGAGAGATTAGAGTGTATGATGATGCTAGCTAGCATAGGCTTTTTGTTTTGTTTTGTGGCTATGAACAACAACTGTTACAGTTTATACTGTTTCTTAAACCTTATATAGAAAAATCTTATGTCATAAATAAATAAATTATAATTATTTGTTTAAACCTTCTAAATAAATAAATTATACCTAAAATATATATGTGGCTATTTATTTATTTAAACAATTTAAATAAATAAATCGTAATACATATATTAATAGGAGTTTCAATTTAATTAATTATATTTATTTATTTAACTATTTAACTAAATAAATCATAATTAAAGTATATGGTCTATTTAATCTAAAATTTATCTTAATAAATTTTAGATATAAATCAATTAAGTCAATACTTAATAATTTAGGTAAAATTCTAATGAAATATAAATTATAATTTTGTCCTCAACTTCACAAAACTTATTTGCAATAAAGTTATACTTGATTCGATTTTTCGTTTTCATTTTCTTATATCCATTCTTATGTGTGTGACCTTCTAGATTCTAAATATGTTGATAAAAAATATAAATAAATAAATTAATTAATATTTAAAGGTCAAGTGCATTGTCTAGCAATATATCAAAATTACCCAAATATTTGGAAAGTCAAAGTGGTTTAATTTAACCTTTCAGTGCATAATTTATCAAAGTAATTAATATCCCTTCATCATTAATGCTTTGATTTAGTAATTAGGCGTGGAGTGTGTCTGTTTTACTAGATCATATTAGTTCTCTTAATCTTAGCCATTAATCAATTGAATGAAATTCTAAATCTAATTTGCTAATTTCATTCTATCTTGTGCTAGGATTTCTTAATCAATACTAGTAGAGAATAATTAGAACATTTTCTCTAATTTATCTAGGATGATGAATCGTCACTTAATTACACTAGTATCTTCATACAGTTTCTACTATATCAAATTAATCGTTCACATTATTCATTAATATAATCATCCCTATATAAGATAACTTAGTAATCTCAAGTCAAAAGATCACTTATACAACCATCACTTGAGTATTCTATAGACACAGATAACTCTCCATATGTAATTCTCGTGCAAGTCAATTCAATAGATTTGTTTAAATAACAAGCACCTGTATATTAATTTTAGATATCACATATATCTTAGCTTATGAGGACAGCTATTTTCCTAAGGAATGAACATAATATGTACCAATCTCAACAGCTCTAACCATTGTCCAACAATGTGGGGAACATCAACCAGGAATATTTAGAGACATTACTTTAATGTAAATATAAAACTTATAATTATAACCACATTATAATTTATTTTGTAAAACAGTATTGTCTCATGGGCTTTATCTTTTATCAAGATTCAATCAATAGAATATAAAAGATAAATAAATGTCTTTTATTAATAATAAAATATTTATTAGATGAAATATTATATCCAAAATATAATCAATCAAATTAGTTATAGGGCATATAACTAACATTGTTGAGTATATACAAACATATCCTTGCATGCAAGTAGAAGTGAAACTCCATCTCCCAAATTTGCATATTGACATTCATGAATTACAACTTATTCAAATGATTTCAAAGTATTTCAAGATAGTAAAAAAGTTTACCTTATCACTTTTGCAAAATCAATCAATTCACTTCGTCTTCGTTGTTTGAAAGCAACGCCTCTTTGATTTACTCTAATTTGTAGTTCTCTCCTAAATCTCTAATTTCCCCTAAATTAGAAATCTTTTTATATAAGGGCCGATATTGTCTTTTCATTTATTTTTAATGGCTAAAATGGGGTAAAATAGGCAAAAGAATAAAATCATGTAACCAGGCAAACATTAAGAATGTTGTAGTATATTTTTCGAGATATAAGGACAAAATTATTATTTATGGCGAACTAGAGGAACAAAGTTATAATTTTTCCAAATTATATTAACCAATCAAGTATCAAAATGACAAATTCTAATTTTAAAAAACTAAAAATAGTGATACGCTATTGAAGAGTAATTATATAATTTGGAATAATTCTTGAAAGTATTGAATAATTCTTGAAATAATTCAAATAAATTATTGAGATAAATTATAAACTTGATTGCAAACTTGTACTTGAAGTGGAATATCTAAAGTTAACATTCAAAGGATTCAAGATTAGCCAAAAAAAAAAAATTCTAATATACATTGCCAAAATAAAAAAGAAAACCTTTTAAGTAATGGGTTAATTTTTTATGTTTAGTAAACATAAAAAACTTAAATCAAAACATTAAAAAGAAAAATCAAAGTGGGATAGATTGCAAAAGGAAAAAAAGAAAGGCTAAAATAAAATTTTTTGTACAAATTAAAAACATTTAGAGTGGATGCTACTTGCATTAAGGTTGTAAATAAGCTAAATCAAGCTTGAGCTCACCGGATTCAAAGCTTGCTTGATATTTTGCTCGAAACCTTAACAAGCTTAGAAATATTAAGCTTGAACTAGACCTAAGATATGAGTTTGTTTCAAATTAAATTTGTTTATTTTAACCCGATAAGGCTCCACACTAATAAAACTTGATAAAAACTTAATAAAGCTGGATAAATTTTTAAGTCGAATATCATTAGCTTGAATTCGATTCATTTGCTAAACAAACAAGCTTAACCATAATTTGAATAGAACCTTTTTCAATTGTTTCCATATTGAGTTCAAATAACTTTCGAACTTTTTAGCATCTTAAAATCTTATAATTTCCCCTAACTAAAAATCAAAGATAGAAAATGAATTATTTTTATGTTAGCTAATTTGATTAAATAGTCTACTTAATAGTCTTAATTCAATTTGGAAGTAACTAGATATTCAAAAATCATCTATTCCTGAAAAAAAGTATTTGGAAATGAATTATTTTGTGATCAAATAATAAAATGAAATCTCTCACATTTCGATGGCATATATTTCACATTAATATCATCAATGTAAATTTTTATTTGAAAAATAAAATATTTATAATATATGAATATTTTTGTAATCAGAGATAGGAGGATTTAAAATCATCATTCCCTAGGTCTGACCTAACTATTTTTCCTTCTTCTTTCTTGGATGGCCACCAATAAATGTCTTTCCTTCTTCTTCCTTAGATAGCCACCAATTCCTTTTCATTCTAGCTTTGTTTTTTTTTTTAATTCTTCTTTTATTTTTTGTGTTCTTTCTAGAATAATTTTTAGATTTGTTTCTTTTTGATATAGTTCTAAATTAATATTATTATTGTCCATATTTCAAAATGTTGCACTCCGATTAAGTCTTTTTGACAGTTTTTAGGTTTGTTACCCCTATAGAGATTTTATTTATGTTATTTTATTATTTTGGCAGTTTGTAGAATTAGTGCATATCTTCCTTTCTAATAGAACCAAGAAAGTTGAAGGAAATCATATTGGACTTGTAGGAAAACTGTTAAGATCCTTGTAATTAGTATGGATTTACTTTTCTAGTTAGCTAGACTTTCTTGGTTAACTATTATCCTCTTACAGAAAAGCTCTTGTATATAAATTACCTAGTGTAGATTGTAAACACAAACAATATAAATGAATATTTAAAATTTCCTTCAATTTCTTCATGGTATCAAAGTTGGTGTTGTGAAAAACTTCGATATCAATTTTGGTCTAAGTCTGAGATAACTTCCAGTGCCTCTAGAAGTGTGAGGTGATTGTCACCGCCCACACCAAAGGCAAGAATAGCCACCGATTGACCCTCCCTTCGATTCTCGATATCATTTGACAACGTGCATGTGCACATGCATCGCCAGAAGGTTTTGGCCCTTCATCACACATCGGCGGCACATGTAACTTTTTTCGATAACCTCCATTGACTTTTGCTTGTTCCAGCAGTCTCATTTTAGTGGTGCACCTCAGATCTAATGGTCCCTTAGCTCAAATTTTTGCTTTAGAATTTTTTTCTTCCCTTTTTGGCATTTTCTACTATTGCCACTGTGTTTTCTTATCTCCCTATTGCTTTCCTATACCAACTATCAATATTACCTTAATTTGGCAGTATGATTGATAGAAAAAAGGTAGATGTAGCCTTTCACTCGAAGAGTCCTTCACTTTAGATTAGTCCAGTGAAGTTGAATTGAACAAATTATCCGACTTGGTATCGGTCTTATTTATTATTCATTAAGCCTAGAAGTTTATGAGGATAACTTGACGGTGGAGTAAAAAAGCCAAATTCAACAAATCTAACTTTTAACAAGTGGAAATCAAAGAACTCTTATTGCATCTTGGCTAATAAATCCAATGCAACCAACTACGTTGCAAAGGTATTTACTTCTTGATACAACTAAAAAGATATGGGATGTCGCTTCACAGACTTATTCACAAACTAGAAAGTTCATGAGACAAAGAAAGGAGATCTAACCATCACTCGGTATTTTGTTGCACTCAATGGGCTGTGGCGGGAATTGGACTATTATTAAGAATTCCAAGCAAAATGTACTGATGATGCAACTCAAGTTCAAAAGTTAATTGAAGTAAAACATATCTATGATTTTATGGCTGGCCTAAATAACGAGTATGATCATATTCAAGTTCAAGTGTAGAGGGATCCCTTCTTATCCTTGCGATAAGCGTACTTATTTATACAACAAGAGGAGACTAGGACAAGTGTCATGGTCCACTGGTCTACCACTGATACAGTAGGGTTGATTACAAATTCTACAAGAGAAAAAATAGAGGTTACATAGAATGGTTATGCAAATAGAGAGAAATTATTTTGTAACTATTGTGGTAAGAATAGGCACACTAAGGAGTTCTGCTGGAAATTTACATGGACGCCAAATTAAGGGGTGTGGAGGAAAATGTGTCAGTTCTTTTAGACCACAAGCATATATATCTGATGGTGGAGTTTTATCTGAGGAACCATTTTATCCTGCTCATTATATATTTCAGGAGCTAACAAAGGGAGAGCGATTGGTAATGGTAGCTTGCACGATGGACTGTATCTGTTGGATGATGTTTTTTGGTTTTCAAATTTGGGTACCAGTCAAGTTTTGTTAGGAACATATAGAAATCCTTCCTATGAAGTTATTCAATGGCATAGGAGATTAGAACATCCTTCTTTTTTTGTTTTAAGATGTTTATTTCCCACTTTGTTTACTAAGTGTGATGTTGATTTATTAGTATATGATGCTTGTGAACTTGCCGAACACACTAGGCATTCTTATTCTCCAATTAATAATAAAAGTTTGGCATCTTTTTCTACTAATCATTCTGATGTTTAGGTTCGTATTAAAACTATTTCTATTTTTGGTTATAGATGGTTTATGACATTTAACGATATGCACTAGATTGACTTGAGTTTATTTGATGAAGGGAAAAAAATAAAGCTTTTTCATGTTTTTAGAACTTCCGTAAAATGATTTGTACTCAGTTTGATGGGCTTGTTAAAATCCTAAGAATTGATAATGGCACTAAATAGATGAATGCAAATTTTCGTACCTATTTAGATCCTAATGATATCATACATCAAACAAGTTGTGTTAATACTGGAGTAGATGAAAGGAAAAATAGGCATTTACTGGAAGTAGATAGGTCTCTTATGTTTAGATTCTAACTGTATGCTTCTTCATACTTTAAACTTCAAAACTCCATCAAAGGTTCTTCAATGAAAAAACTCTTGTGTTGTACCTCCTAAATTTTTTATTTGTGTTTCTTTTATTCATCAGAAAGATTTATGCAAATCAAATCCTAGAGCTTTAAATGTATGTTCAATCTAATACTCAAAAGGGATAAAAATGTTATTATTCTCCTTTGAAAAAATACTTTGAGAGCATGGATGTTACCTTTAGAGACTTTGAGTCTTATTTTCCTTCCCAGTCACCTCTTTAGAGGGAGAAATATCAAAGAAAGAGGTGATGGATAATTCTGTGGAGATTCCTTTCCAGAGGGAGATTCCTATAAACATAGATAATAAAAGAGACTAAACACCAAAACCTCTAGAAAGATTAGATAGACCTAATTTGAAAACCTACACACGGTGAAGTAGTATATATGCAATCATGGAGCATAAGACCTCCGCTCAACTGTCCTCTACAATTTCAGGTCCTAAAAACACAAAAGAATAAGAACTTGGTAAGTCTTCTTTAATCCCTATGATTCTAATCCTAATCCTAATTCTTATCCTTTTGATAATGACCTTGATATTCCTATTGCTCTTAGAAAAGGAGTTACGATGTTCATTAAACATCTATTATCCCATTTTATCTCTTATAATGCTTTGTACCCTTCCTATAGAGGTTTTGTTTTGCCTGCTTCTTTTGTTTCTATACCATAGGATTGGTCAGAGGCAATACAGGACTCAAGATGAAATGCTGCAATCGTTGAGGAGATGAGAGCTTTGAAAAAAAAAAAAAGAGAAATGAGATCTTATAATTCCTCCACCATGAAAGAAGCCAATTGAATGTAAATGGGTGTTCGCAGTTAATCATAAGATATGTGGTTCAATTAAGAGGTACATGGCTAGATTGTAGCCAAAGGGTTCATTCAAACCTATGGGGTTGATTACCAAGATATGTTTGCCCTTGTAGCCAAGATGAACATTATAAGAATTTTATTTCTTGCACAGCAAACCTTGACTGGGAGTTACATCAATTTGATGTTAAAAACACCTTTCTACATGGCAATTTAAAAGAAGAGGTGTATATGGAGATTTCTCATGGATTTGATGATAACAAGACTAGAGGGAAAGTTTGCAAGTTGAAGAATTCATTATATGTGCTCAAGCAGTCACCAAGAGTAAAAGGTTTAGCAAAGCCGTATTTTCTTTCGATTACACTCAAAGCAATATCATTACCTTGTTCATTAAACATCATGCAGGTAAGATCACATTACTTATTATTTATGTTGATGATGTAGTGATGATAAGGAATAATGAAGAAGAAATAACTCACTTAAGAAATTTATTAGCTATGGAGTTTAAGATTAAGTATTTGGGAAGTTGAGATATTTTCTTGCGATAGAAGTTGCTAGATCTAAAAAAGGAATTTTTATCTCCCAAAGAAAGTATATTATTGATCTCCTTAAGGAAACTAGTATATTAGGATGTTAGCCTACTAATTTACCTGTAGTGGAAAGTCCAATTGATGTAGGTTGATATCAAAAATTAGTTGGGAGACTGATTTATCTTGTCAATACTAGACCAATATTGCGTATATTGTGAGTCTCGTGAGTTAGTACAAGCATGACCCTCGGGAATCTCACTTATAAGTTGTGCATCGAATTTTGTGATATTTAAAATCAGACCTAGGTAGAGACTTGTCATTTTCTAAACATGGCCATTTGAAAATAAAAGGCCATACATATGTGGATTGGGCTAGTTCCCTTAATAACAGAAGATCAACCCCAGGTTATTGTATTTTTCTTGGTAGAAACTTGGTCAAATGGAGAAGCAAGTAATAGATTTTTGTTGTCAGGTGTAGTGCAAAAGCTGAATATAAAGCAATGGCACAAGGAATTTATTAACTCCAGTAGTTTTATAGATTGATGAGAGAATAAAAGTTGTTCAAAACAACAGATGTATCCTTACTTTGTGATATTAAAGTACCCATTAGTGTGATGAATAATTCAGTCCAACATGATCAAAATAAACACATAGACATTGATCATCACTTTATAAAAGAAAAGATAGTTAAAGGTTCTATAAATCTCTCCTATGTAGCTTGAAAAGAATAACTGACTGATGTTTTCACAAAGGGTTGGAGTAGCAAATTATTTCATCCTTTAGTTTGCAAGTTGGGCATGTATAATATCTTTGCACCAATGTCACGACCCAAAACCGTGGGCCGGACCGGCACTAGGACCTGGGTAAGTTTAAGGCCCCCGAGGCCCGTAGTAAGCCTAAATTATCCTAAATCCATTTTTGTTATCATTTAACTGACAGAATAGTAAGCCCATAAAATGGCATTATCCATATTTTAATCAGAGTCAACAATTTTGACTCAGTCTTAATAATAAAA
>CANUEP010107340.1:0-30824 GCA_947857235.1 Jatropha podagrica
GGAGGAGGAGCTGCTGGAGGTCTGTGGCCGGCTGGTGAGAGACAGTGACAGGAGAAAGAAAGAGAAAGAAAGAAGAAGAAGAAGCAGGAGGAGGAGAGGGAGGAGCCAGAGGTGGTGATGGCGGCCTGAGGAGGAGCTGGCAGGAGGAGAGGGACAGAGACAGTGAGAGGTAGAGGGGCTGGAGGTGTCGCGCAGGTAAGGAAGAAGAAGAGAATTTAAAAAAATATATATATATTTTTTAAATTATTAAATAAAAACAAAATAATAAAGTTTTTAATAATTAAATAAAACAAACCGTCCAAGGTAAGTTGCCGGGGAGAAAAAAATAGTGACGCACAGTATTTTTCCAAAATATCCGATTCGGGTCTAATTCGGTAAAATAATTGGTCCGATCTTTAATCGAAAAATTTAGAGCGAACCAAAAAATGATTTTTCTGTCCCAATAAATATTACGTGGCGTAATATTATTGGCTACAAAATCTAACGATTAAATTTAAATAGAAAATAACTTTGAAATAAAAATTTGGGGATATTTCACATTTATTTAGGAATATGGATTAAAAATATTAAAATTTATAAAGATAAATAAAAAAAAGTAAAATGAAAGGTGTAGTAAAATTCATTAATTTGATTTATTTTAAAATTAATGTAAAAGTTAATTAATCCTATTTCATTAAAATCTATGAATAAATAATTTATTTTAAATAATTAAAAGTTGTATAAATCTTTAACTTATCATATTATAATACTAGAATTAATCAATTATATTTAATATAATTTAATTTTTTAATATGAAATACTAACTTGCCATGTCATTAAAATTTATAATTATGTAATTGATTTATATTATTAAAAGTTATATAAATTGTTACTTAAGAAATTATTAATCTTTTAATATTATATTAATCAATTACATTTAAAATGATTTAATTCAATCAGAAATTAATTTATTTTAATAAATATGAAAAAAAATTAAATTATACACATATCATTAATTTGAAACCTTTCATGGCAATCTCAAGAAAATTTGTGTGTTATATATATATATATATATATATATAAGAGTTTACAACAAAGACATTTTAAATAATCTCTAAAAAAGAGACAAAAAGAAAAATTTGAATATGAACTACTGGCCTTGTTAGTAGAAATATTAGTAGAAATATTTGAAATGTACAAAATTCTAACTTTTAAGGAAAAAAATGAATAATATATTTAAAAGTAGAGACGATACACCTTTGCGAATACAAAAAAATATAGCGATACAATTTATATATAATATAGTATTTCTAAAAAAATTAAAGTGTTTTTTGAGGTCAAACAATTTAAAATTTAAAAAAGTGCATTTCTACACCATTTTAAAAAATAGATGGAAACATTTAGATAGGAAACGTTAGAATTGAATACATTAACGGTTGTTAGAGGAAACCTTTGCAACTTCAAAATGAACATTTATTACAAAGCAATACACTAATACATTAATTGAATAATTTATTGTTATTAATTTTATCATTTTTTTAAAATTAATAATTAATAATAATTAGTTAAAGTCATTAATACATTGAATAATCAAACCAAATAAAATTAAAAATACTAATTCAAAATAAATTAAAACCAAACCAATATTAGATAATAAAATTAAACCAAATAAAAAACACTAACTCAAAATAAATCCAAATCAATACATTAATACTCATTGAATAACCAAATTAAATCAAACCAAAAATACTAATTCAAAATAAATCTAAAATCAAACCAAACCAATACATTTACATTATTAATAATACATTTGATAATTAGATCAAACCATCTTGAGTAACAGGGCCAAAACTAATGGCTAAAAACTCTAGTAGTTACGAACTAATAACTACCAACTAATAGAAGGTCTCATTGTCCAAAAATTTAACTTAAAAGCTGTGGTGGGACAGGGCTAGATCTCTACCCTTTTGAATTCTCTCTATTCCATATAAAGCCCGTCCAACAACGGCTTGAGCAATTTTTGTGGTTTTACTAAGTTAGAACTTCGTTTCTACTAAATGTAGCATTCATTGAACTTTTCATGAACATTAAATACTATAACGTTTATTGTTTAACTTTAAATTAAATTTTTTTATAATCATACTCATTGCTCTTCCTTATTTAATTAATTAAACAATTAATATCATTTTTTATCATTTTAAATTAAACAATATTCTAATTGAATGCAAAATACCCCTTTTCCCCCTAAAATCTCACGAGCATGCAAGGTATTAGATTCTGCTTTTAGGACAAGTAAACACATTTTCAACCATATACCACAATCACAAATCAGAATCCGAGGTACTACATTAAGAACCAAACCTAAAACGTAAAATTTAGGTTACCACTGAAGTCCTCAAGTACAACAATATACTCAAATATAACAAAGCACATAAAAGAGGTCCGGACAAGTATACCCTCTAGCCACTTAGAAATATTCTTAATCATCCTTCTCTTGCACAACCAAGTGCAAATATAATAATCAAAAACAAAAATAATCACCTGGTAACTGAGCACAGGAAAGGCACATTTCAGCTCAAAACAATAACCAAGCCTTTTGTCACCTCTCTGCTCTCTAGCTTAACTTTCACCATAATTCACCCTGCTCAAACGCCATCCTTAGGCAGTACTCACCTGCCCCATGTTGTGATCCACAACCGTAAGCTGTGTGTGCTGTGATTCTCAACGATAGATTAAGGCATGATGATAATAGGATCATAGTCTTCACTTCTGTTAATATGATCCGACTCAATCAGATAAGCCAGCCTTTCTCTTGAGGTGCTCTTTGAAGTCCATAATATCACCCTCCCATCGGGTAACAGCTTGATTTTCACAAACCCATATCTCTTCTGCTACCTGGTTTATAAGCCTGAAGTCATGGCTAACAAGAACCAAACCACCATCCCATTCATTCAATGCTTCAGCAAGAGAGTCGATAGTCTCAATATCTAAATGGTTAGTCGGCTCATCTAACAGCAGCAACTGGGGTTGCCTGTAAGCTAACCAAGCAAATATCACCCTACTCCTCTGCCCATCTGAGAGATTCTTCATGGGCATCACCTGGGCTTTGCCAGTCAGCCCAAACTTCCCAATTGCTGCCCTCATTTTTTCTTCCTCATTCCCTGGATATTCCTTGATCATATATTGTAGAGCAGACATGTCTAAGTCGAGCTTTTCAGCCAAGTGTTGATGAAATTGTGCAATCCTCAAGTGATTGTGCCGCCGAACCATGCCATCAAGAGGAGCCAAATCCCCTGTCATAAGCTTCAGCAGTGTACTTTTCCCAGCACCATTGGGCCCAACAAGAGCAATCCTGGAGTCCAGATCTACCCCGAAGTCCAGGTTCTTGTAAATAAGATTCTCAGGAGTATAACCAAATGTAACTTCCACAAATTGAAGGACTGGGGGTGGAAGCTTCCCAACATCAACAAAACGGAAGACCAGAACCTTGTCTCTGACAACCCTCTCTGTAAGACCACCACGCTCCATTTTTGCAAGCGTTTTCTCTTTGCTTTGCGCTTGACGAGCTAATTTTGCTGATCCATGTCCAAATCTGGCAATGTACTCCTTCATTGAAGCAATCTGCTCCTGCTCCCACTTGTACTGCTTCATCTGATTCTCCTCCAGTTCAGAACGGGTCTGAACATATTGGTCATAGTTCCCAGTGTAGATCTTCAATTTCTTGTTTTGCATGTGTATAATGTTGGTACAGACACCATTCAAAAAATCCTGGGAATGAGACACCACAACTAGGATGCGGTCAAATTTCTTCAAAGTTTCCTCCAACCAGACACAGGCTTCCAAATCTGTCACCACCAGTAACAAAAAATTTCAATCATTAGCAAGTCACTTGATTTCAACCCTGTCAAAAAAAAGGGGTGTATAGCTTGTAAGCTATAATTTCACAAATTTTAGTCCACGCACAATACAATTCACAACAAATTGCAGACAAGGCACCCATGCAATTACATGAACTCATGAAGTTCTAAAAATGTCAAACAATTATAGTAATTCTGAAGCTAATATAATATTAACATGCTTATCCAAAAGCAACCTATTGAAAGGGTTACAAAAGAAAAGAGGAAGGAAAACCATGGGATCTTGTTCTGCGTGCTCTATGTCAACCATAACAGTTGTGCATAAATTACAAGAGCACTAGTATAATCCAAAAACAAAATTATCCATGGAGAAGAAAATAAAAAATATGGATGCAAGTAGCACACTTATGGGATAAAATGAGAAAAGGACATCTAAAATGATCTGATCAAGTTTCAAGTAACCTCCACATGCCACCGGTTCATAAGCATGATAATTTAATGGTGGGAGGTGTTAAAAGAGGAAGAAAGGCATAGTTGTTGTTAAACTACGATTCAAGATTCACAAACAACTCTTGGTGGGGGGTGACAAATTTAATCCTTCCCTAGCAAATATGTACACATGCAATATCCGGGGGAATATCTTAATAAAGTAACATTATCATAAAAATAACTCACCAAGATGATTGGTAGGTTCATCAAGCAAGAGGATAGTAGGGTTCATGAACAGAGCCCGAGCTAATGCAATCCTCATCCTCCACCCACCAGAAAAATCTCGAGTTTTCTTTGCTTGCATCTGCTTGTTAAAACCAAGACCAAATAAGATCTCAGCAGCCCGTTTTTCTGCAGTAGAAGCATCCATAGCCTCCAAACGTTCATAGACACGTTCAAGGGCCTCTCCACCACCATCATCCTAAAGCCATCCGAAATATATACTCATTTGACAATCATGAAAAAACATTCATGGTGCAACAAGTTCTAAAAATACAAAGATGTTTAGGTACATGCACATACCTGTGCTGCTAATATCTCAGCTTCCTTCTCTAATTTCAACCTCTCCTCATCACAGCTAATGACAGCCTCAAGGGCAGACATGTCAGAAGCTTCAATTTCTCTGCTGAGGTGATATATATCCATGTGCTCTGGAATTGGGAGCTCACGGAAACCAATTGCAGTTAACAAGGTTGATTTCCCACATCCATTTAATCCCAGCAATCCATATCGTCTAAAATGCAACAGAGCAAAAAAAAAAAAAATTAACAAAACACAGTTTCATAAGAATAGTCTATGGTTGAGTCACAAGGTAAGATTATCAAACCTGCCATAATTGAGCTCAAGCAAAGAATCAACAATGAGATCATGTCCGTGGAAAGTAACTGATAAAGACTCGATCTGAAATAAATATATAAATTAGTTGACCATCAAATTTATTCTCTACACAAAACTCAACTCCATGCAAAACTAGAAATTCTAATCATTCAATATTACCTCCTTCAAGGAGTGTCCACAAGGATGAACAATTGCTTATAATCACAAGGAAAATTTCTAGTAATTAAAGATGGCATCAAGAGTTGTCAGAATGCCCTGGTGACAGACCCAGCCGCTCGCCTAGGCACTTGTCTAGGTACACTAAGATAGCAACAATAAGCTAGTAGTGAGACTCTTTACGCCAACATCACGCACTAGTTAAAAACCTTACTTATTGTACTGACATTCTTTTGTATAATGTTTCGAAGTATACACCGAAAATATGAATATAACAGCATGCAGATCTATGAGATTCTCCTAGTAACTTTTTAATATCTAATTTATTGGATTAATGAAGTACAGCATGCCATCATATAGGCCAAATGCATACATCCGAAGTGCCAGATATTAGTATTACATCTAATAAAAAAGCTTGTGAACAAACCTTCATTCTATTTGTAACATAGTAATCTCAATTATCCAGAAGACATTAAAACAGTAAAGTACTCCTAATTCTTGATCCGGCATTACAATATCTATTCGTGGTTGGCTTTAATCGACCAGTTAATTATACTTTTTCTTAAGCTCCAGCATTCCATTCCATCCATCTATTTCTTTTTTTAAGTGACATCCCTCGAAATCAATATATATAAAATTTGAATTGAATCCAATGCATATAACTATATTACTCCACGTTTTATCCAAATAGCTGTCATTTGAAAAAAAAAATCAACAAATTTAATCAAGGAAAAGAAGAATGGGGACGAGATAAATGCAGAAAAATAAAAGACTTTATAGTATCATAAAAGATACCAAGACCAAACAAACATAGCAATTCAAAATTCTATATCCCGAAAATTCTAAATGAAGCGTCTAAAATTTAAAAACCTCAACTTTCGCGACTTTGACGAGGGAATAAAGCCTCACCTCATATTTTCTTACATCATAAAGTCATCATATAATTGATAAGATCGAATACATTAACTTACCCGAATATCTCTGGAAAGAGGATGCGAACATAGAACACCAGTACAAGTCCGATCCGATATCTGAATAGTCCCAACCCCATTCGACAACTTATCAACACTGGCATCATCGGCCGCCGCCGTAGCTGTTGCTTTAGATGATGCAGCCGCCGCTGCTGCCTTGCCACCTCTCTTCGCTGCTGCGGCCGCCTTCTTTTGTGCGGCCTTCTTTTTGCTAGCGTCAGACACCATCCTCAAAAGCTGCCAGCCAAAGAAAAAAGCAAAGAAACAAAATGAAAATTAGAATTCAAAGACAATTAACCAACAATCATATATTCAAAAAATTTTGATAGAAAAAGAAAACCTCGATATGAAACGATCTGAGGAAGAAGACGAGTGTGGTTTAGATCTAGGGTTTTCTTTTCAGTTAGTTCGGAGCAACGTTGTTATACCCGATGATTAGGGTTATGGCCAAAGGAGTTTCTGGGGAAGTGATTTGAGTATTTATAGAAGGAGAGGAAACGAAAAGATGACACGTGTGTGGTTCTTTTACCGTTATTTATTATTATTATTTTTAATAAAGTAAGTTGCGTGCTTATGTTATACTGTGTGAGTCTCCTGGAAGTCGGTTCGGTGGTTCCTTATTTTTTCCACGTGACCTAAAACGACATTGTTTTAACGGTTTAACCTTACCTGGCTAAAGCGCAAGTTATCGGGCCCGGGCCAGGCCTTGCGTAGGCCTAGTTTGGGAAGGAAAGTAACGACGCCATTTTTGCTCTCTCAATTTGCTTCTTCGGTCGTTCATTCTTACTCTCTCTGTTTTCTATCCGCTCTCTCCGAAATCCAGTAAGGTGAATTTATTTTGTTTCGGTTAATCTGTTTCCTTTTCTGTTTGCTCCCTGAATTTTTTGATTGCCATTTTATGTTTATAATGTCTATTATATTATATTTCTAACGAAGGTAAAATCCTTTTGCCTGCGTTGATCAGAGGAGGAACTTGACCCAGATATGTTTTTGTTTGAATCTTATGTTTTGGTGATATAGGATTGTTAGATTAATGAAATTTGATGAAGAAAAACTTATTGACGTACATGAGGTGATAGAAAATTAAAAAAAAAAAAAAAAGTAAGCTTTTAGTTTAGTTGATTTTTTGGTGATCTACTCCGTGTTTGTTTTTATGCCTGAACGAGTTGTTCCACTTACTCTGTGAATTGTATAATAGATCAGTTAGCTTTTCGAATTTATTAACTTCTTCTTTGTCCAATGAAAATAAAAGGTAGAAATTTTATGTTCTTTGGGAAAATGTTTTGAATTCTTTTGATTAGCTGATGCCTTTTCATGCTAATGAACAATATACATGTTTTTAACGTCCTTATTCGTGAATCATGATTGTCTTGTTAAGAAAGCTGTAAAAGGAAAATAGGGGAAAAATTAATATGAATAAAAATTAAGTGCACAAATAATGTAATTTACGAAATTAAGTGACTATGAAAATATGTTTTTTTGACTTAAGATCATTAACATTTTTATCTATGGGGTTCTTGTATTCATAATGATTAGCAAACTGTCTTTCTTTGCCCTTGCCAAATTAATTAGCTACAATCATCATCTCATTGTCACTCCTTTAGTGCCACATCATTTTATCTCTGATAGACTCGTATCTCTCTCTCTCTTTCACAAACCGATTTGCCCATTATAGAAGGGAGCTGTTCAACAAAGCTGTTCTCCTTGTCTGCTCATACCTTCTTATTCTCCTACAAAATTTGGGCCCCTCGCATTCTAATTTCTTCATATTTGGGCTTTACTTTACAGAACCTTTTTCATAATTGCAAATCAGTTTTCTACTGTCTCAATTAACTTATGCATCATTTTACACTCGAGTTTCAAATTTGATGTGACCAATTATAGTTTTGTTTCTCTTTTGTTTGTTAATTAATGCATTTCATTACTTTTGCTTTTCATCTCTCTATAGAGTTAATTTGCTTTCGTTAGCCTATTTTCAATCAGGTGAAGGAGATTTAAGTTTGGATATATTATAGGGTTTTCTAATCATTCAATTATAGTTTAGTCGTTATGATTGAAAGAAAAATCAGAGATAAAGACCTTGAGGTATTGTGTTGTGTTGATGAATTATTCTTTCAGGCCCATTATCCGTTTGACAAATTGAAATTTAAATCTTGATTCTTTCAAACACATCCTATAAGTCTTGATACTGAATTTGAACTTATATGTACCAACATGTATTTCTTAATTTTTTTTTTTTTTTTTTTTTTTGTTATGAGTTCTAATTAGATGGCAACAATGCAATTGAGCTGAGGTTGTAAGCTCTGTCATATTCTTTGCTGAATGAGAGTATCCCAACATCTATAAATAGTTTTTAGCAGTGCAATCTGGCTTTATTTTTGGTAAGAATATAATAGTGTTTCTTTTATTTTTACTAATTTCTTTATGGAAAAATTATAATTTTATCCTTGTGTTTTGCTATAAATTATTAGTCTATCCCTGCATTTTAAAAAATAAACTACAATATCCTTATAATTTGCTTCCGTCACAACTTTTGTCCTTCTGTCCATTTTTTATTAATTTTTATTATAAGTCAGGGAGAAATTAAACAATCACAAGAGAGATTTTGTTTTTTTTTGCCCAGAATACCCTTAACAACTGTCCTCTTTATTGCAATTTCATTGGCCCAAATCCAAACTCCTGGTACTCTAAAAAATCTCCTTCTTTGAATTCTCCTTATTTCTTCATTTTCACTATCATCATTATCAGAAGAAGTTGTTGTAGCCTGAAATTGTTGGGTTCATAGGTCAGTTAATATAAATTGACTCCTCAAAATGGATTTTGAACCTAAATACATTGGAGCTTACAATCTAAGGTATTATTACTGAATATTCCTCATTTCCCTTGTTCTTTGGCTAGCATTAGATCTTGAACTTGAGAATGGTCCAAATGCTTTAGTGTTTTCTTTTCCCATTGTTCTTTTTCGTAAAGTGGGTTTTTTGTAGGAGGAGATGAAAGTTAGTGTTTTTGTGATTGTTGAGCTTGTTTTTTGGTGATTTCTCCTTTACTATCATCCATCTATAATGGACCCATGAAGGAAAGAAACTCATCAGAGAAATTTAAACCAAAATCAGAACAAGAAGAACAAAACCATTTTCGTTTTGTGTTCTTGAATTTTTAGGATTTTTTATTTTATATATTTTTTTATTTGATTTTAGTTTAAGCATTTATAGGTTATTCATTTTTGAAAATGGAAGAGAGATGTGATTTTTTTTTTTTAACGGAGAAAAGTAAAGCTGAAGAGAGCTTTTGAAAATTGAGATTTTTGCATTTTATTATTTGTTTTTTGCTGCAAATGATTTATAATTAAGGGTATTTTATCTTTTCATCAGACATCTAACGGTAAAGTTATAAAAAATAGACAAAAGGAAAAAAATTTTAACAAAAACAAACTATGAGGATGTTGTAGTATATTTTTTACAATGCAAGGATAGAATAATAATTTACGGTAAACTATAAGGATAAAATTATAATTTCCCCCTTCTTTATATAATTAATTATATACATTTCAAATCTCGCTGTGCCAATTAGAAGACCAAATGGAGATTGAATTCAGTTGGCATATTTAAGTTTTTATTGTATTCCAATTTTTGGAACTTGCTTGTATCCAATATTATGATATGGTCATGCATCTTTTGCAAGTTGGTTTGATTAATTGGGTGGTGGTTGGTCATAAGAGAACCATTTACTCAACCTATAACAAGGATTTATTTCTATCGTTCATTGTTAAAGAGAAGGAAAAGGAAAACAAGCTAAACCTCTACATTATAATCCAACACTAATTTCTTGACCAATTTATATTCTCCTCTTTTTAGGTTTTATTTTGTTTGATTGTTTGAACTGTTGTTCCATTATTTTAGTTATAGTTTATAACTGATTAATTTTTCTTGTATCTGTAAATTTTCAAGCCATTCATGAATGATTTAGATTATTGAAGGTCCTGTGAAAACTTGATTATTGATTTTATTTAAATGGCTTGGAAATTGGATTGAATGATGATATATCAATTATTGATGAATTTGATAATGCCTGGATAAAATATTGCTATAAGTCAGGTTAATTAGATAACGTAGTTTAATTTGCATTTAGATATTCTATCAGCATTACTTAGATATACTACTTGTTAAGGATGTTGAAATCATTTTTTACGGTAGTCAACAATATTTTAGGGGTGGGTGATTATGTATTAGTATTACTACTAAGTTGTTTGAAGAACTCAGGTGCAATTTGGGAGAACCAGATGCCAGATTAGATGCTCTCTTTTTTTCTATTGAAGTTGTAAAAAAAAAAACTTACAACTTGGTTTAATGTATCATAGGCTTTTCCAGGACATAATCCAGATCTGCATCAGTTATATAGAGACATAATTACTGTTTAAACTGACAACTGTTGCTCAACTGCCTGCATTCACTATTTGAAAGTCCTGATGACATTGGATTGGACAAAGAATTTACTCAGTGTTTCTGCCTTTTGGTTCAACAGACTAGAGGTGGCTCAAAAAGCAGAGTATTGCCTTTGTCGTAAGCAATTAGAGGTGCCCTTTTTCATGCCATTACTTTAGGAATGAATAAAGCAGAATAGGTGTTATTTAGGTGAGATTAATTTGAACTATGTTGCTTGCTGAATCTCTCGAAAGCAAGTTCCAATTTTAAGAAACCATACACTGGTTTTTGGCTGCAGAGATAGTATAATTGAAAGAATGAAGAGTAACACTATTTCTTTTTTGTTGAGATGTATTACTGGTTTAATCATTTCTACCTGTTAGTAGAGATGCTAGAATTCCATCAGAACTGATAAATTTTCGTTGTTGAACATAATGTCAGGAGACTAAAAAAGAATGACAGTTTTGAAAAGGTACATACTGCGGATGTTTATATCACTAAAGTACATTACAGCAAATGTTGTAGACAGAAACAATGGGAGGATTGTTGCGACAGCATCAACAGTTGAACATTCGATCAAGAACACGCTTGAGTGTGGCCGGACCTGTAATGCTAAAGCAGCAGCAGTTGTTGGTGAAGTGTTGGCTATGCGACTCAGAGTAGAGGGTCTTGAAAAGGGAGACGGACGAGGAATTCATGTTGATGCAAACAAAGAGGTTGAGAAGAAGGGTTTTAAAAACCGAACTAAGATATGGGCAATTGTCAATGCCCTTAAAAACAATGGAGTTAAAGTCATACTGGATGATAATGATGGTAACACATCTAGAACAAATTTCTCATAAATTTATTCTTGTTTTCCTTGCTGTTGTATGAACATATACTAGGTAGATTTGTGCTAGAGATGCCTTGTAACTCACAATAACAACGAATTAGTTGAAAAGAGCAGTTACACTAGCAAGGACATGTTGTCTGATACTGATCATTGATTGTGATGAACAAAATGTTGCAAGATCTTTATAAAATAGAAATTTAGCGTCTAGAATAAGCACGTTCAGGTCTAAAAAATGAGTGAGAAAAGAACATTTAGTTAAAAAGCGCAACAGAGGCACAATCTTGGTTTGCAACTAAGTCCACACGGTTGAATATCTTTGTTGCTTCTATGTATTACTTAAAGCATGACATAGTTTGGTTTCAAACCTGATCCGAATTGAAATTAAATCAGTTAAAATGGATACTAAATCGTGATTAATGGATCTTTATTGTAAACCGAAATTATGGGGCCCAATAGCTATCCACAGGTCCAGTCTGCATCAGTTTTGAACTTGTTTTCAACTAATTCGATTATGAGTTGGTTTTATTTTGCAACTGGATCTAATTACATGTTCTTAGTATGTTTGGTCCACTCCATTTTGCCTCTTGTTGAAAAAAAAAAAAGGACAAAGAAGTGGAAGGAGAGGCACTAAAGCCTCGCAGAAAGAAGATGGCTCATAACATCCCTTTGAAGGTTAGGTATAGACATTAGATGAGGATGAGGATGAGGATGTATGATTGACTAACCGGTACTGAAATTTGTTTTTCTAATTTTCATGAATTATTAGGAATTCATACCTTTACAATTTATTAATTCCTCTTATAACTTACGATGCACATCGACTGTAATCGTAATTATATACTGATTTTTTACATTCGATTATTTTTTTTATTTATATAATTAAAATATAAATTTTTATTTAGATTACAATAAATAAGGTAGTGCCGGTCTGGCCCATGATTTTAGATCGTGACAATAACTAATATTTTGCATGACGTACGTTACACATTACCTATGCTCGTTATATACTCTTTTTTATCTATATCATATTAAAATATAAGTTTTGTTTAAATTAAAATAAATATAAATTTATATTTTATTGCTCAAACTAATTACAATACTACTTGTTACGTACTTAATTCTATTTTTATATAATAAAGTGGTTTCACAATAATGTTCAATCCATTCATTAGATATAATCATTTAGTCTCTAATTTATAAATGCAAACTTTTAAAATTTTAATAGGTGCCCAAAAAGAAAATCAAGTATAACTCAATTTCTAACTCTCTACCCTCAATTCCAAATCAATATTATATATAATTATAATGAAAAATAATAATAAATTATTTTGTATTACTAGATAAAAGAAAAGAAATGAGAATAAAATAATAATAATTTATTTTACTACTAGGTTAAAAAAAATGAGAAGATGATCTGAATAGATAATGAAAATCATTTTGGCTATAATGTATAGAGAAAGAAATATATGCTTAATTATTTATACATGCCAAAATAATATTGTGAGCTACACAACAAATAATAATCTTTTTCTAGATTGAACAAATTGATGAAAACACTTGCGGTCGAAAAACTCGAACTTGAAATTTCTCACTTCTCACATAAGTAAAAAAATAATCGAACCACATATAATTGGCTTAAAAAATAATTTTTATAAATATATTCAATCAATTAATAAAATGTAATTTCTTAATTCAATATGACTAAAATTATTTTTTTTTCTTGAGTCAACAAACGAAGATGACTTCCATCTGCCAAAAGAAGTTGAACTTAATTATTGATGCCCTAAATTATTTCTTTTCATATTCTATTTTTGTTTTTTTTTTTCCTTAAAGCTACTTTCATGATTTTGTGAAGTATATTTTCTTATTGACTTGACTTTATTGTTTATATATTACTCCAAAAATAATATTAGTATGTGACCCCATTGGTACATCCATAAGGTCATGCAAATCACAATCGATAAGAGCAGTATACATTAGCTGAAACTTTCCTTCCCTTTTTATAAATTACACAAAGGGATAATACTTTTGTCATTTTAACAATTTTAAATTAAAATTGATAGATCACTAAGCTTTTGAAATTAGTATTAATCTATAACTCCTCCCTTTATATCTTAGTCTCTGATTCCAACTTATTTTTTAATTTTACACTTCTAGAAATGACTTCAGCAATACGCTATTAAAATTAATTTCGGCAACAGCTTTTCATATAATTTTTTTTTTCTTAGTCAAAACACTATTTTTATCATTTATAATATTTAGTGGCGTAATGTTTATATTACTATTTAGAGTTTAGGAAGGTGATTATAATTCATTGAAATATTAATAAAATAACTGACAATTATTAAAACAACTAATAACTATTGAAATATCCAACAAAATCTAAAACTCATAGAAAAACTTACCTAAATCGGTTGCATAGTCTCTCAATTGTGAACCAAAGTAATGACATTTTTATTGAAACAAGGGTAATTTTGATAAATGCTTAAAAAATAAAGAATAAAATATAAATAATTTTTAAAAAATTCTTAATTTTCATAGTTTGATCCATATATCGGGACATAAATATAAACTCTCTCTAGAAAAATATTTTTTGAAAATCATCCATCAACACTTGTTTATGTGCTTGCTTATCCACACTAATTAAAAGAGTAACTATTTCACACTAGTCTTGATAAAATAAATATCACCTCATTAGGACAATTTTTTTTTTTTCCCATGACTTGCTGTGATGAAAAACTACTAAAGTGACAATCAACTTTGAAAAATCTGCCCCTACAAAAAGCTTACTTTCATGGTTTTGCTTTTCCTAAACAAAGCACTAACATCTTTCAGAGCAAGTTGGTAGTGGACACATATCTAACCTTCATTCATTCAATCATTCACAAACTACTAATTATAACATATGGACTTTCTTTTACAAAGTCTACAACTTATCTTCTATACTTAATTACATTTCTTGACTTGTGTTTGTCTAATTGAAACTTAATTTCAATTAATTTGAAAGCATTATAAAATTTATCTCCAAGTAAATTAAAAATCAATCTCGAACGTCAATCATATGTGATCTGATTGGTATTTTCACTTATATAAAGAGTGAGATATCTCGAGTTTAAATCTTTTTTACTAACAAATTTTTACTAATTTATTAACTCATCAGACTTTCCATCTAATAAAAGAAAAATCAACCACCGATATAATACTATAGTGTAATATATAATTCATAAGTTGATGAGTACGGAAAATTCCTGACAACCTTTTCGTTGAATGATATTTGAATTGTTCAATAGATAGAGAATAAAAGTGGGGAAAGGGGAAATCAGAACTATCAAAATTTGCTGAAAAAGATTAAAGAGAATAAAAGGGAGAAATTATGGTTCCAAGCTATAGCTGATGACAGTTGAAGCCATTGCCATTCAAAATTGTAGCACTTAATAAATTTATTTTTGTTGGGTTTTTTTATTTTTATCAATTTGGTCCGTTGAATCTAAACTAGCGAAAATTACTCAAATCAAATTAATAATTCACTTGATCTACTCGAAAACTTCTCTTATGAGTTTCAGACTCTATACCATATTAAATCTAGACATTCAGACAAATTCACTCAAATAACAAAATATATTTATATATTCACTTTTAAGGAAATGGTTTTGGGTCGGTCAAAGTAAGTTATGATTGAAAGAACTGAAAATTGTTGCATTTGCATATACAACAAAAGAATTTGAGGCACCATGAAACATAATGACGTAGATTCTTTCATCTCTTCGACAAACAGAAATCATTTCTTTCCTTGTTCAACTCTTTGACACCACCAAGAATTTTGTGCCTCCCCCTTCAAAACAATCATGATTTGAAGCAAATTGTCTCGAAGCATGTCAATGGATATGACTTCTAATCCATTTGAATTTGTTCCTACATTGATTTTTTTATTTCAAAAGATCATTTCTTAAATTAGATTATTATATCAATAGAAAGAAAATATCTTTTTTTTAAATTAATAAATAATTGAAAAAGTGGAAATAGATTACAGTATTAAGTGAATTTTATATTGATTTATCTTTTCACTTATGTGAAGAGTAAGAGGTTTAGAGTTTGAACCCTTACAATCACAGTTATTTTCATCAATTTTGCGAACCAAAGAAAGGCTTACCACAATTTATGTAGCCTGCATTATTTTTTCAATACTAAACGAGCGATGATTTGTTAGGTAACTTAAATATCCATGAAAAGGGCTTCTCAATCACACCTAAACTCCTTTTTTTTCTTTTTTAGCTTCCACTTTTTTTATAATACCCTTTTAGTATTAACCATGCTCACATGGGATTGAGCTCATGCAATCATCACATTTAAAGAAAAAGGAATCAAAAGACTCCTTTGATCACATGTATTTGGAATCTAATCTCAAATATTTTTCTTTTTTTTTTTATTTTCTTGAAAATACACATACAAAAATGACACCAACTTCGTTATGAAGTAAATAAATTCCAATTTTATATTGATAGAGACAAGAGTATATTATATGCTCATCCAATCATTTTTATTCATTTGAACAACTTCTATAATTAATTTGGTAGATAATTTCATTTCTTTTTTTTTTTTCATTTTTTTCCTCTCTACTCACCGACACATGTTGTTCCTTATTTACTAAATTAATTTAATTTTATAAATATGTTATACAATATTGACAAATAAATTAAAATATTTAAATTGACTTAATTGGTCATTCATTCAATTTCTAATTTGATCAATTTGACAAAACACCAACTACATGTGTCTGTAAAGATAAAAGAAAATTGGGAATTAGTGAAATGCTTATGGGTCATGGCACTGCCAAAACCAATATGATTTTTAATAAGTGCTTTTGTTTTTCATTTTGTTCCCAACCTTTTCCCATCCCTTTATGGAAGTTTCTTGTATCTTTCACGCACAAAAAGGAAAGCGGGGGAAGTAAATATGTATGATGTTATGTTGGCTTTGGCATGTGACATATGGCATATCATGATGTACATCACATGCTATACACATTCCCGCATCGTAATTCTCGCACGTGTCGAACTAATAAGCCCACATGCACGTGCACACAAAAAGGACTTGTAATTGCTGCTTTGTTAATGCTTAGCGGCAGCCTCTTTGCTACTTTCGTATGCATGATCAAGCCAATATGTGCTTCTTCTTTTATGTTAATTATTCAAATAATCATTATTTTTTTCCCTAATGAGTATGTTTTTACTTGATTTTTTCTACTCTTTTATTTTATTAATTAACATCTAATTACTGTTTAGTAAAATTAAATAAATTTATCCCTATATTTTCTTTTTTAACGAAAAATCTCATCACATTTTTTATAATTACTACTTTACTATTGCTAACATCTAATTTCTATCACTTTAAATTTTATAAATACTTATAAATACTTCTAAAAGTATAAATTTTAATAACGTTATATACCTCTTCACACTTACTATAATATTTTTTTAAAGTTTTTTACTATCCAACAAGTGTTTTTATTAATTTTATAAATTAAAATATTCAATATAATAATTTTATAAATTGAAGTATTTAATAAATATAATTTTAGAGGTTAAACTCGTCAATGAAGACTAAAGTAAATATTGAAAATGTTATAAATTTTTTTGCAAAAGTGAATTCATGCATCTAAATGATAATCAATTTGAAATTGACATTTACATTTCGTTTAGTATAAATGAATTTAAAATATGAAATTTATTTATAATTCATTTGATAAATTTTTTATATTTGATGTGATTAATTTAAAATAGAAATATTTAATTAAATTCTATAGAATCATGTATGAAATAAATTTATAATCAAAATTCATTTGATTTTATTTTTTAAAATATTCTTGAAATAGTAATTTCACAAAGATAAATAAAAAAATATCAACTATATTTATTTTATGTTTTATAATTTTTTTATATTTTTATCAATAAACAAAAATAATATTAATAAAACTATTGCATTTAATTTAGTAATAAATGTATATTTAACTTGAATCTCTCTCCTCAATACTAAAAATACTAAAAAAATATTAAAATAAAAAACAAAATAATAAGAAAATATTTTTCTAAAAAAATAAAATTTTTAAATTGTTTTGATGAAATTTGATAAAATAAATAATTTTAAAAAAAAATTGAAAAATTGACTTTATAGAAGATGGATAGTTTGGTCATAAAAAATTGGATAACTTGGTTTTGTGAAATTCATTTGGAAATTTCATTTTTTTTTTTTTTTTTTGGAATTTGGTGTGTTACCAACAATTAAAATCTAAAATTTCTTTTATTCCAAATACAAAAATATAAATTTTCAGATGAATTTCATAAAATTTCACGAATTTAGATATCAAGACTAATGCATTATTTTCCTTCAAGTAAACAAAAGGGAAAAGGAAGGATAGGGTAAAAGAAAATTCTACTTCCCCGCCCTGCCCCCGGGTTGTGTTTTCTAGCTATATGCTGAAGTGCGCAAGAGAGCCAAAATGTACCAGGGTGTAGTGGGGATGATTCATAGTGACACCTATTTCTAGTTGAAGTAAAGTCATCATGACCTTAAAGATTAGGGCAATTCAACCAACTATTATAAATTTCAGGTGAAAGAGGAGTTAATTTTTGGGCATGAAAGGTCCAATGCTTATGGCTCCACCAGCTTTGGGCAGGAAAGTAGGAGGAAAATGCTAGGAGGAGTCTTCGACATTTGCTTATTTCCTCTTCCTGAAAGCTTCCCTTCCACCCCCAAAACAATAGGACAACTAACCCTCCAAAAAAAGGACAGCAGCAAACTGGTAGAGATATACTAAAATACAACACACACCCTCGCTATAGTCGTAGTTATTAAAATAAAATATTAAACCTATCTATTGGCCCTAAAAGGGTAGCGCCGTGCGAGAATCATCCTCTGAAAGCTCATAAGGACAACTAATAAGGACACCTTAGATAAGGGCAGGCGTGTTCGCAGGTTCATATACTAAATAATTGGTAACTGACAAAACCAAATTGGTTTTTTCAAAAAAAAAAAGAAAAAAGAAAAGAAAAAAGTGCTTGAAATTAAGAGGGACCCATTTGTCACCTCAATAGCACAACACAGCAAGGACTGTAATTCTATCTTTGTGGGTTGTATAATGTGAGGAGGATATGACATGTCTGGCAGAATAGTGTTAAAAGAATTTGTATTTGGTTTGAATTTTTAAGCCAAAGAGATGGTGATGGTTCTGTTTTTCTCTGTGTTCTCTGCTCTGCAGATTCAAGTTGTTATGTTGAATACCAATGGCAATAACATTTTGGTGATAGGGATTTGATAAGGTTCATGTAGAAAGGAATTTGTTGTATATCACATTATATAATATTTTCATATACAAGAAACCAACTATTCAGTCTCTAGTTATTTCTTTTGAAATATCTTTTTATGATTAGAGTACATCAAACTCTTCTTCAACAACAGTAGATTTTTATTTTTTATTTTTTTATCATGAACGTGCACATGCACATGCACATACAAATACAAATCTTTAATTTATTTATTATACAATAATTTAATCATGGATTTTTATAATTAGATTGCATAATTTTCTTTCTCCTTTAGAAATTTGTTTGCCTGTGAGTAAATGGACTAGCTAGGGAAATGCAACTTTCCAAAAGGTGCATAGATCGCTTTGTTCAGGGGATTCGGTCTATTTAAATGCAATGGATTTACAAAATGTCAATTCCATTTTCTAAAATTCCATTTTTATCTTAAAATCATTACAAGGAAATTCTGTTGTGGATATTTTAATGTCAATTAAGAATCTTCCAGATCATGAATGCATTTTTTCATACAAAATCATCTATTCCATCAATCAAATTCTATTGCCATTACAGTATTTGGAATAATTAAAAATATCCAAAGTCCTAACCCGTCAATGTATGATGATTAAGCGTTGTTTGATAAAATTAATTATAATAATTAAATATTTATTTGATAAAATTAATTATTTTGATAGCTGTTAATTATTTATGATATGGCTCATTTTATGAAAAAGTTAAAAGTTAAAAACTATACCTCAGCAGTGCAAAAGGTCAGGACACAGTACAAAACTCCTTAACAAAATCAGAGAACACCAGAAACTTCTGCCACTGTTTGCACTGTCTTCCCAAAAATAAATCATCATTCATTAACCCTCCCCACCTTCTTAATTGCACTTCTTTCTTTCTCTAAGAAACACGATCCCAATTTTCTTTCTTTTGTGTCTTTATGCTCAAATACAAATTAGTACTTACAAAATATAAATTCTATGTAAAAATTAAAAAATATATATTGACATACCCATTAAGAGATAATAAAATAATAAATATTCAACCTCATAAATCCAGAACTTACAAGAAAATACTATTATATTAATCAAAAATTAAGAAAGGAAAACATAACAGTAATCCACCAACCAACCAACTTCCTCCCTTTCCTTCTCCCTACTCTATTTCATTATTTACACTTTAACCTGTAATTAACTCTTCAAAACATTTCAATTAACCTCACATTATAGAGCAGGCATTTGGGTTCTCATCATTAAACTTCATGTGCACCGGATAACCCGGAACTTGTCCATGCCCATAACCGTACCCGTACTCAAACACAGGCTGAGGAGCCGCTCCCATATACCCGTTTCCATATACAGGCACAGGCACAGGCACAGGTACAGATTGACCCATGTACCCGTTTCCATAGACAGGCAAAGGTTGACTCATGTAACCATACCCATAACCCGGTCCAAATCCATATCCAGGTACATACTCCACTCTGTTCCCTTCCATTTTGGCAGCAGCATCACCACCGCCGCCCCCGCCAGCATTCCCATCACCGCCTCCACCGCCGCCTTTCTTCTTCAAGCTTCCGCCGCCACTATTTTCGCCACCTTTATCCCCTCCATTGGCTTCCTTTTCCTTTTCCTTTTCCTTTTCCTTTTTTGGTGGAACGATCTCAACTGGTCTCTTGAGTCTCTCCTTCAAAGCCTCTGTCAACGCCTTAACGTCCATGGTCCCTTTGACTGTCACCGTTTCCTTCTGCCTGTCCAGTGTCATCTCCTGCACACCTGTAGTGCAAAAACGCCGTTAATGTTTAAACTCTGGTAAAAAACAAACGCCGTTAACGGAAATTGCGAGAGATGATAAAATTACCTTTGGTCTTATAGACAATCCTTTGAATCTTCTCGATGCAACCCAAGCAGTGGAATGCCACCTTGATTACCGCCGTCGTCACCGGTGGCTGTCAACATAAAAAAATAAATAACAAATAAAAATTTACAAAATTTCTTTTGTTAAAATGGGCCTCTCTCTCTCTCTCTCTCTCCCACTTGACTCTACTGTTACCTACTGAAAATAAATTTGCAATAAATACCTTTGACAAGACTCCTGATTTGAAATTGGAACTGAAGGGCAATTAACCAGTATAACATGCAAAGACAGGCGCATTTTAAAGGACCAACTGCTAAAATGCGCCATACTGAGAAAAAGCCATAAAGAAAAATGGAAGGCCATTAATGGTTTTTATTCTATAATCCTACCTCTTTCGGTTTCTTGTTATCGGCGTCTGGTTTTTTGTCACCGGATTTCTTGTTATCTTCTTTCTTGCTGTTGTTACTGTTGTTAGCGTCTTCTTTCCTGGGCTGAGGAGAGATAAGGTCGACCTTCTTCTTGGTTTTTTGGTGGAGAATATCTCGAATCTGAGAAGGATTCACTTTTCCTGTAACAGTTAATTTGTTTGATTCTATGTCTGCTTTGACGGTCTCCACACCTAATACCAAAGAAGAAACCAAAACCCAATACCCATTTAACCAATCAAAGAAAACTCCGAGAATGAACTACTTCTATTGGACTAAACAAAAGAAAAAACAAGTGAAGGTTTTACCTTCTAAATTGCGAGCCAATTTAATGACCTTAGATGCACAGCCTTCACAATGCATTTCGATCTTAAGAACCACAGGCATCGGATTCTTCCCTTCCTTCTTGTCACCGCCACCTCGTCCTTCCTTTTTCTGCACTTCAACATGCTTCTCTTCTCCTTCATTGCAGTTGTCATTGCCGTGGTCATGGTTATGGTTGTTCTTCTTCTGCAACAGCAAAAAAAAAAAAAAAAAAAAAAATACCCTTCAGGATTCGAGAACCCATTCATAAAATTCCAAGCAGGAAATTAAAAAAAAAAAAAAAAAGGAAAGCAAAACCCTTTGTCCTTCAAGTTTATATTGTTCTCACCTTGCCCATTGCGAACTTGCTTGAGATTACAGAGAGTCAGAGACAGACGAGGGAGAACGGTGTTTCGTTTTAAAATCAGTGAGAAACTGAGAAACAGCGGGGGAGTTACAAAAGAGTGCGGGGGTACTTATTTACGGAGGCAGAGAGAGAAAGAGAAAGCAAGGAGTAGGCAGTTGTGTATATGATGATAATAATGGGAGTCATTTATTATGATGATGATGATATAGCTATGATGTATGTATATAAATGTAATATAACGGGTATTGGGTGGTTTCCTACAATGGGGTTGGTTCGTTGCTACAATACAGGATGTGGATGAGCATGTGTATGTGAGGTGAATAATGATACGGAAATACGGAAGTTGTGTCGTATTGTTAAACGCGGTAGAGGGTTTCCTCAGACGGCAAAAGGAAACACCGGCTGTGCAATTTCCTGGCAGATGGGTTTGGGCCTTTTGGGTAGTGAATGAATGCCTTAACTGGCTTTGTTGTCGTTGTATCTCTCTCTCTCTCGTCTTTGCATTTATGTGTTGAATAATTTGGTGGAGTTGTTTACAATCTAATTTAGTTATTCTGCTTTCTATTTTTTAAATAATTAATGACAATTAATAGTGCCGTTAGTTAAGTGGAATATGGAACGTTACATTTTTTAATTTTTAAAACTTGTATTATTATTCCACTCGGTAATATTTATCATATTCGAAAAAAAAAATTATTTCAAAATATTTATCACATTTGTGATTTTAAGAAATAATAAATATTTTTTCTATATTTGCTTTTTATATATAACTAATAATTACTATTTCACTTTAATAAATTTTTTAAAAAAATAAGAATAATATAATCAATTTATTTAATAATTTATTATAACTTTAATAAATTTAATCATTTTTTTTAAAATATAAAATTTGAAGTGTGATAAATATTAAAGAACAGAAGCAGTAATCAACAGATTGACAGAAAGAGGCTTTCATTCTATTAGTTATTGTGCGCGAAAGAAGAGTTAAATCTTTTCCATATCCTATTGGAAATAACAAAGAAAATTAAATGAGAATGAGTAAACTATAATGAAGAAAAAGAAAGAACCCAAAGAGTAAAGGCCTCGTGGCAGACGGGTTTGGGCCTTAGGCAATGGATGTGGCTGTTCTCTTCGTCTCCCTATTAAATTGGAGGGGACCGCAAAGGTTCATAGTTTTGATGCGGTCCCCAAGGCTTAATCAACTGCCTCTCATGGGCTTTACCCATTAATGGCCACTAAATTTCACGCTTGAGAAACCCAACAACAAATTAGGTGATAAGAAATCTTTTTTAAAAATTAGGCTATACATGTTTGAATTTGTTATTATTTTTATTTTTAAATTTTTTATACTAAAAATTAAATAAAGACAAATTCAAGAGATCTATTTTTATTCAATATTTTATTTTTTAAATTTATAGAATTTTATTTAATTTTTTATGATTTAATTGTATATGTTTTTTTTAAATATTTTTTAAAAATATAAAGATAATTAGACTTTTAAAATTTTAATATTTTTTCAAATATCTTTTATATATGACTTTGTAGTTTTTTTATTTAATCCCATTTATATATTCTTAAACTTGATAGATTACATTTCATTACCAATATTATCGTTTACAACTTTACATATTAGTTCTCATATATAGTCGAGAATTTTAAGCAATTTATTTTTATATTTTGTGCAAAGATATGATCCAAAATACTATATACAACTGATACAATTTTAACTAATTTCATCCAACGAAAATAATTGATGTCGAGATCAAAATTATATATTATATTGTGGCTATATAGGATAAGTCTTAGTTTATTAGACTAATATTATAGTAGCGACAAATTACAGAATATTTTGTAGTATGGTAAATGCAAATTTGTAGTGCTTTTGTATAATTAATTAACAATAAAATTATATTTTTTTATTAAAGGGAGAAACAAAAATATCATTTTTTTTTCAATTAGATATTATAGTACAGGAAATGTTATAAAAATTCATTGTATATATGTATAAAGTACAATATTAATTAATCATGTTATTTACTTTAATCTAAATAAAAATATTATTTAATATTGTACAAATAATATAATTATACAAATAAAGTCAGCATAGAACATACATTATAAAAAGAATCGGTTATAATAAAAGAGAGACTAAGAGTATAGTCATTCTGAAATAAATATTAAAGGACTTTAACCACCTATTTATAAAGCTCATCATTTAAAAAATTATTTATTTAGATCTAATCCATTACTATTGACTATGGATCAAATTAATAAAAATAAATATTTTTTAAATAATATTTTGATTTCATTATTTTTTTTAATGTATAGTAAAAAATACTTTTATTTTAATAAAAAAATTTTTTATTGATTTAGTTTATGAGTAGGGCCATGAACCCATGAAGAGAAAATTTTTCCCACCATTAACTAATGAAATTCCAGAGACTTTGGATAGCGATGGTGATGTGGCCAATAGAGCGAGACATTTGCCTTTGACTTTTCCGTTAGGGCAGGTATCGAAATGATTGATTACCGACTGGACTCCTTATGTATTTCTTAGATATCAAACAAGTAGCCAACCATTGTGAGATATTTCATACGAAGCTCTTACTAATACTAATATCACATTACTAGGTATTTCATAGGGAGTCCTTACTGATACTAATATCTATTATTATTCTGAAAATCCGAATGATCAATAAATCCATAAAAATAGAAATTTATCGAATTAAAAGATACAATTAAATTTAATATAATTTAATCAAATTTTTATATATAATATTTTTAAATATATTTATTAAATAAAATTAAAAGTATAGAATAAAAAAATTTTGATATTAAATAAAAAAAACGTTCTTAAATTTGACTTTTATAAAAAAATAGAAAAATTAGTAAATAATTTTAAACAAAAGGAACAAAATATTACTAAATTCACTGCTAAAAAAATCAATTAAGCATAATAAAATATAATATTATTTTTTACATTTGAATTTAAAATTGAGAAATTTAATTATTTTAACTAATATAATAAGATTTTGGATTTACAAATAAAGGGGTCCAGAACTAAAAAATCACAGGTCCAACTTTAAGAGGGCCAAATTTTGAAAAGATCCATAATTAGAGATAAAAATTCAAAATTTGAATCGAATCAGTTTTTAACCATCTGGTTCAGTGGTTTTTGGGCGATTTTCATCTAGTTCTTGCGGGTTGCTAGTTTTTTGAACTCTCCATTTTCTTATGTAACCCAGACTGGACCAATATCCGGTTCTCAGTTAAACGGATTGATCTGATCCGATCTTGAGAACTATGCTAATATCACATTTGGGTGAAAACACAAATTCGATCTCATACGCTCTACAGTATAAGGGGATTACACCTCCTAGTTATATTAAAAGAAAACTAATATCACACTATATTGTGGAGCATGTGATTCTTTTGGAACAATTTAAGTTAATTGCTTAAAGTAATTAAACGCACATTTGACATGATTTTAGTTGTTTTCAATTGCAAGCAAATAACCTTTCTAATAATATGTCTAAATATCATATATATAATTCTCAAATCTTTCAGGAATAAGTATATAATTTATGGCTAAATAGTTGAAAATAGACAATCAAATGGGAGATATCCACATAAAAGCATAGGTATGCAAAATGCATATTATTTACTTAGTTGTAATCCATCAATTCCCTTTCATAAACAAAAGCATAGGTACCTATTAGTTTATGGGGCAACTTAAGTGATTCTAAATAACTCTTTTTTTTTTTTTTTTGGAATATTTTTTTCTTAACATGAAAGGTTTTCTTTTTTTTTTTTTTTTAGAAAGAAAAGTTTATATTTAATTGAATATCATTCACATGAACAATGAATTAATTTTATCTTCAATAGAATATATGGAGAAATTTAAGTGATTTGTAATTAATTTTTTTAGAATATAGTTTATTTATTCTTAATTGAATGTGATTCGCAAGATATGAATATTAGAAAAAAAGGAAAAGGAAAAAAAAAACATATTTTTTTAATTTATTAGGAGTTACAACGACTGAAATAATATAATAAATTTCTATGATCAAAAGAATTCAAACTTTGAAACTTCTCATTTCTCACATTAATGAAAAGATTAAGTAGACCAATCACACCTGATTGAAAAAAAAAATTAATTGTATTTATAAAATAGTAAGATTTTATATTGTTTTTCAAAATAATGGAATTGTTTGTAAGTGGACCCTAATTAGGAAAATGCTTATCTTGAAAAAAATAGGTGGGCATGTCATTTTATATGGAAGGAATATATATTATATTATAAGAGGTCAGGAACCTTTCTTTCAAATAATGAATGTCTGTTTCTAATGTCTATGTGGGTTTGATGTAACAGAAGCATCTAATTGTTCAAAAGGATCATATTAATGTCAATTTGGCAAATTTTACTTTATTGCACAATCTTTGAATATATGTACATCATCTATAACGACTAGACCACACACCAATTCAATAAAACTTTAAAAATTATTATATTTATATATCTAATTGGCATGTGGATGTTACTGTGTCCCAAACAGTAATTTAGGCAAAATTATTAAAATTATTCTAATTTTTTTATAGATAATTTTAATTGTATCCTAAATTTAACTTTTTTTTATATTTAACACTACCACCTTAACATCACAACTATCACCATCTCAACCACTCTATCACCACCATAGCACCACCACTATCACCATCGCTTAACCACTCCACCACTACCAGTTCCCTTTGCTCCACCACCACCATTACGCCTTAACTAGCACCACCCTCACCATCACCACCACTATCGCTCAACCGCCACCATTACCACCACAATTGCTTCACCACTGCTCCACCACTTTCACCGCTACCTCATCATTGCTCCACCACCATCATCACTGCTCCATTGCCTTCGTCTCAACTACCATCATTCATCTCAACTACTACTACCACTTCAACCACCAATTACACAACCATCACCACTCACCATCATCGCTTCATCACTTATTGCTCCTCCACCTCAACCACCACCACTGCTCCACCACATCACCATCATCATCTCAATTACCACCATCGTCGGTCCACTACCATCACTATTACTCCATTGCCTCCACCTCAACCACAATCATTACTACTAGCACTCTACCGCCATCATTGTCACCACAACCATCACTTTGTGTTGCTACTATAACCACCGCAATCACTATCACCACCTCAATCACTCTACCACAGCCACCACAATCATCACTCTATCACCATTATCATCATATAATAAAAATTATATTTTAGTGTCTAATATACAATACAGAATAAAAATTATATTTTATTATAGGAATGAAAATAATAAAATAAAAAATCACTAAAAGTATTAAAATACCTATAATTTTATATTATAATTTAATTTATTCAACGAAAATATGTGAAAAAAGTAATTCCTAATAACTTCATAAACTTTTATCTTATTATATTATATTAAGGGTGAGTACCAATTTGGTTAATTCCATCAATTTAGTTAGGTGAACAAATATTTGGTTAAAAATTTGATTAAAGAAAATTAAAATTTTAGTGATCAGTTAAAAATTAATTTAACTGAATTAATCAAATTAATCAACTTTCAAAACTATGTTGTTTTGATTAAGAAAATAATATAATTAAAAATTAAAAATATTTCAATTTTTATTTTAATTAAGTAGTAATTAATAATTTTGGTTAATTTTTATTTCGGTTAATCATAAGTTTCAGTTAAATTTGGTCAGTTAATTACGTTTTTATTTTCTTTAACTTCGATTTAATGAATAATTAAAATTAATTTGGCTACAACGGTTCAACGGAGTTCAATTGAAAATTAATTCGATTAAATTCATTTAAGTAAAATTATTTAATTAATTTATTTTGATTAAAAATTTTATTCAAGTTGACCGAATTGACCAAATAATCATTCCTAAAATATATTTTTTTGGCTCATTTTATTTAAATTTTTTAGTTCAAATAAATTTATAAATCTAAATTATTTTTAATAGCTAAATATAATGAATAATTTTTAGTTCAAATATTTTTTTTTTGTATTAATAATGATGTGGTAATGGTGGTGGTGATGGTGGTGTCATTAGTGGCTGTGATGGTGATAATTGTGTAGTCGTGGTCGTAGTATTTTAATTACATTACATTACATATTTACAAATAAATATAAAAATAAAATGATGATTCCATTCAATAAATTTTATCAAACATATTAGCAAATATAGTAATGGAATGTTAATTACATTTTATTTCATTGCATTACATCTTTGATTATATTATATTTTATTATATTCAATTAAATATAGCTATAGTCTAAGTTTTATCTATTTGGATTAAATGTTTTAACATTAATTAAAAAATATATATTTATTTAAATTTATACCTAAATTGATTATTAAAAATTAAATAACAAATTTATAGGTATGTAAATATAACTTTTTAATATTTTATTTTAGAAATTATTCAATTGAATTGACAATTAATTACATTATTACATATCTTCAAATAAATAATTATATTATTACAATATTGCATTACATCCAACTAAATATAGCTTTAATTTTTTTTATTTGGATCCAATGTTTTGACATTAATAAAAAATTTTTTTTTTTGTAAAATAGTATGAAATCAATATAAATTTATACCTAAATTTATTATTAAAAAAAATCAAATAACAAACTTTATAGGTATGTGAATATAACTTTTTAATATTTTATTTTAAAAATTATTCAATTGAATTGACAATTAATTACATTATTACGTATCTCTAAATAAATATAGAGTTTATTACTAAAAAAAACTCAAACTTTTATTATTTTTTACGAAAATCAAAATATAAAGATTTAAAGTTCAATGTACATCATTAAAACTCAAAAGATACATAATACACGTAATATATAATAGTTAAGAATTAATTTTTTTTCTTTTTATAACGATTTTATTATTGTATTTACAATGTTATTATATATGTGTATAAAGTGGATTTTATATTAATAAGATAAACATCAAGCAAATTAAGAAAAAATGCAATATCAATCACGTAACGTAACGAAATATGGGTGAATTAATTAGCCTGTTTAAAATATAAAAAATATTATAAATATTTATTTAAGATAAAATTTTCTAATTCGTTATATATGTGATTAAGGGGTGTATCGGATTAGAATTATGTTAAATTTTAAATGAATTATTAATTTTGATTGGATTGAAGGATTTTTTAAGATTTTTACAAATTTTATTAGAACTTTACATAGAGTTTTATGAAATTAGCAGGACTTTTTTTTTATAGGTTTTGATTGACTTTGATGAATCACAATAATTTTTATATATCTAATTAAAATTAATTTTAAAATCTAATTAAACAAATTAAAGGTTTAGGAGCTAAATGAAAAATTGAAAGCAATGAGGGATAAAAAAGCAAAATGTATCATCTTATCCAAACTCATTATCTTTTTCGTTAAAAAATTATTGCTCGACAATAAAAGGCCAACACTGACTAGCCTCGTCGGCTATCTTACTCCCATTAACTGTTATATTAAACGAGTTTGGTATCATATCTATTATTAGTAAAAAAATACATTTTAAATAAATTTGAAATTTGAATAGTTAAAAATTCGTGGATAACTTACGCGTTTTAGAGGTGCTTCTAATGAGTCTTTGGAGGGATAAATGTAATAAATATTTAAATGAGATCGAATATGGGTACTTAAATAGCAAATGTAGAATGAATACGGATAGTAAAATTTTAAATTGATACTTATGTAGGTAGTTTAAAATTCACGGGTACTCACTCCACCTTCATTTTGTATTGAATTAAGATTTTATTAGATTTCAGAAGATTTTTAAAATTTTTGGGTTAGATGGTAGATTGGTAAATGACTCTTTTATTCATATATAATATTTTAAAATCTAACAAAATCAATAATTTTATAAAATCTTTTCAAATTAACAATTTTTTAAATACTTTTAAATTTATATGGATTTTTGATAAGTTACAATTAAATACCATCAAATTTTTATAGATTTTATAATAGTCTGAACTGAATAATATAGAATTTTAATAGACTCTGAAAGAATTTAGATTGAATAATATTAAAATTTTAAAATCTCTTGAAATCCAATTGACACTTGTAGAAGGCGATATCAAAAATCTTATTATTCCCCTGTTTCCCACATATATTATCAATGAATTCATTATATATCAGCTATCTTCATTGAAATTTTAATTATTGCAAGTTAATATGATAGCAGAAAATGTAAAAACTGTTAGCATAAAGAATGGGTGATCACAAATTTATAAATCTGCAGCGGCAAAGATAGCATTCATAATATTCTCTATCAGTTAAAATTATGACGAAGTAAGTCAATAAACGCAAACTGATGATATTAGAAATACTTTCTTTAGAAAAAAAAAATCAGTTTTCTAATAAAATTTTATTTAAAATTACATTAATTAATAAATAATATGTGTCTCAAAATTTTCACCTCTTCATTAAATGATGTCGTTTCAAACTACATATTTAATTCAGATTTTTTTTTTTCATTGTAAAAGTGGAAACAACGTAAAAACATTTATGTTTCAAACAGACACAATAGAACGAAATAAGTTTAAAAGAAAATTCAAGCAGACACCATATTAGAATCAAGATAACCTTTTTCAAGTCCATCCTGCTAACCTTTTTCAATATTCTTACTGCAACTGAGATTCAATAATCCAAAACAATTACCAAAGCTTGCAAGTGTTCCCATAAGAACAATCATATCCAAATTGAACAAGTTTAACAAAATTGAGCCTCAAACATCAAACCCAATTCTTGAAAATCCCTAATGTTAGCCAGAACAATTTTACCATGTTATAATATTAGAATTAATTTATTTTTAGATGATAATTATCATTGTAACAGATTTATCTTTATCACTTTGTTAGAGTTAGAGATAATGTTAAATAGATTTATCCTTATCACTTTATTAGATTAGAGATAAGGTTAAATAGATTTATCCTTATC
>CANUEP010107394.1:0-10534 GCA_947857235.1 Jatropha podagrica
CAAACCCACACATTCAAGCAATATGCTTTCACAATATAATAAAATGGCATACTTCGCAAGCACGTGCCATACATCAGCATCTTCAAACAATTCACATTCAAATATTCACAACATGTGGAAATTAGTCAGTGAAGTCACAAACCCACCTATTGGCCCCAGGCCAATTCCATAATAATAATATATGTAATAGGGAGCCGATCCCCATACCTGGCTCACTGACCCATAGTGACACACGTTGTCCCAATTTCTACCCAGATACACAAACACAATATTTCACATCACAAATATTCACAAATATGTTCAGTACAATAAATGCAACATATGAATGTAAGCAATGGCGAAAATTATATAAATTTATAGAATCAAAATATTATATATCAAAGATTAAGATTATAGAACTGAGGTATTATATATCAAATACTAAGATTATAGAATTGAGATATTATATTTGAAAAATGAATGATATCAATATAGCGATAGAAGTAAGAAATGATTCGTAATAATAGAAGAAATATATGGTATGCATATGAAATGCATGTATGCAGGTTGGTGTGCACCATTTATTATTACTCACAGTGACCGCAGAATACTATTCAGGTCTGTCCTGGGTTCTGATTTGGAGGAATAGTAGATGAACTCGGTCGATCTAAGAAACACGTATAATAAGAAAATATAATTAGATACTGACTCTCTTAATTAAAATATTATTTTAATAAACTTAACTGTTTATTTTATTCTTCTGACTAAATTTCTATTAATTCATAATATAATCTTACTATTTACCAACAATTAATTTATTCACTATATAACCTTTAATAATAACCATTTAACCTTGTGCTAAAAACCATTAACCGTTGTAATAATTCATTTATCACCATTAACAATATTCTAATATGGTATATTTAGTTCTAACAATAAAACTTCACTTTTCGATAATAAGTTTTTAAATCAACCAATTAATTAATTCTATTTTCTAATATACTCCATTTACTAAAAATCCTTCAAATATACCCATTAATCCTTAATAAAAGAATTTTAGAATCTTAACGCTAACTAATTAATTTGCTAACCTTCAAAATCAATTAAAATTCTAAAATTACTCTTTAATTACCCAAATCATCAATTAATTTATTTTATCTAATTCTCCAATTAATCATCAATTACATAACTAATTAATCAATCAAAATACCATAATTAATATTTAACATCCTATAATCAAATTAACTCCCATAAAACAATATAATTCTATACTAAAATTAATAAATCAACATATAATCCAACAATCAATAATTTACCGAAAATTCTAACAATATATCTCATCAGTATATCAAAATCAACTAAATAATAATTTAACCTCCTATAATTAATTAACCACTATAATTATTCAATTTAACTAATTAACTACCAATATCACTCCTAAAAATAATTAAATCCACCATTAACACAAAATTAATAAATAATTCACTAATCACCTAATTAATAGTTAATATCCTAAAATCAATTTAACCTTCATAATTCCAATTAAAATTTATAATTTCAACCTATAACCAAATAATCAATTAACTATCTAATAATTCTATCAATATACCATAGAAATAATCTAAATAATTAATTTTCACAATTAACCTATTTAACTAATTACCCATTCAAAATACTTAAATTATCCTAAAAAATAATAAAATTCACCAATAATATAAAATTAACAAAATAATTAATCACCCACACAATTAATAAAATTAGCTAACCAAAGCTCTAAAATTAACTTCTAACTAAATAATTAATAAAAATTAATCACATAATTCTAGAATAATAAAATTAGTACCAATTAATCATCACAGTCCCAAAATCACAGGTGAAACGCATCTGAGGAGGGAGGAGGAGAAGACGGGTGGCCGGTAGCAAGCTGGGCTTGCTGCCAAGTCGCGCGGAGGAGCTGGAGTTGTTGGCTGTGGCGCGACACGAAGAACAGAGCTGCTGGAGCTCGCTGCAGGTGAGAGAGACAGAAGCAGAAACGTTCGCGCGAAGAAGAGAGGAGGAGCTGGTCAGTCGTGCGGTGGAGAGAGGAGCTGTAGCTGGAGGAGCTGGCGTCGGACTACTGCTGCTCGTGAGAGGGAGGAGGCGGCGATGCTGCTGCTGGTGGTCTGGCAATTGCAACGGCAGGGAGAGGAGAACACAGACACAGACACAGACACAGACGCAAGGAAGGAAGAGGAAGAAGAAGAAGAAGAAGGAGGCTGTTATGGTGGTGGCCGGTATTGGAGGTGATGGCGGCCTAAGGAGGAGCTGGAGGCAGTGGTGGCGCAGTGAGAGAGCAGGAGATTGGCTATGAGTGAGAGAGGAGAGCTGGTTGTCGACACAAGAAGAAGAAGACGACTTTTTAAAAAGAAATTTTTTTTTTAAGTTTAAAATTATTAAATAAAAACAAAATAATAAAGTTTTTAATTATTAATAATAATACAAACTGTCCAAGTAAGTTGCCGGGGAGAAAGAAATAGTAACGCATAGTATTTTTCAAAAATATCCGATTCGGGTCTAATTTTAATTAATTCGGTCCAATAAAAATAAATAATTGGTCCGATTTTTAATTCGATAAATTTTAGGGCGGATGAAAATGATTTTCGGTCCCGATAATATTACGTGGCGTAATATTATTAGCTAATAATTTAACAATTAAATTTAAATGAAAATTATTTTGAAATAAAAATTTCTAGGTATTACACAAAATTAGTCAGTGAAACCCATAGCCAAGGGTAATAATGCCTACTATATACGACTATTGCATAATTGCCATATACCCATTTGCAATAGATATTATGGTTGGTAATATCTAATTCTAAATAGTATATATATTACCCCCTAATAATTTATCAAGATTTCTACAATACTAGTTTTCCATAGCCTGTGATCAAATGCCATATATATATATATATATATATATATATGGTGTGATTAGGCATAATAAACTACAATAACCATATATATGCTTATCATAGTGTAATTAAATTGATACTCTTGACATTAATGAAAATAGGATAATATATAGGGTACAGTTCACGTGAGTATGACTCCGAATTTAATTATATAACTAGTCTTATGTGGTACCATACTATGATCACAATTGACCAATTACTATTAAATTGGTGTTTACCATTAGTAGGATACCACATTAATCTAGTTATATAGTACATCATATATAGATTTTTCCTATCCCCATGGGGGCATTCCCCTTGGTAATTGAATAGTACGCCTGATAATTTAGTCTGTGTTTAATATATATTGAGCAAAGCATAGATACTAGGGTCATACTAGTTCACTATTGTGGGTGATATACCATGGCTATGTATATGGGATTAACGAAAGATAATGTGGTGTTATTATAGGGGTAATGATCCGTCATGAAATATTAATATATATTCACACTAGTTACCACATAAACAATTCATCATGACATACTGATATATATTCATGCTAAATACCACTACGAACAGGGTCACTGTGAGGTATAGATTGGTAATAACCTATGGTGACATCCAATTCTGGGGTCCCAATATTCAGCCTATATAACAATCATATATGAGTGGGGGGATATGTACGATAGATGAAACTAATTTACTCATGGCCTACATGATAGTAGATTATAGTACATATGTAACCACTAATAAATGGATGGGCAAAATCATGATATGTACTAGTTAATCACGTGCCCTGTTGGAATATACATATGTAGGATCATACCCTCAATTGTTAATCCACCATAGTTCCCTTAATCAATGTACCACGAGTTCCAGTACTATTCGGTCCCTCAGTCCCATGACAAGTATCCACCATATATGACTATGGTGTTCCATCCATATGTGATAGTTAATTCCATAATGTAACTACTCACCCCTCTATTAGGAAGTATATTTGGTTATACTATTTTCCATTATATATAGTTCATTAATATGTAATTGCATATATCATCATAATATGATTTGGCATGACCCAATTTGTTTGGGATAATAGTTCCTGGTTATATGAATATACTCATAGTTAGGATAATGCACTATGGTATCCTCATAATTGGGTAATTCCTAATATAGTTGTCGCCTGAGAATAGGTTATATATATAGTGATTTATACTAGATAAATGACATGGTAATACGCCCTAAGCATATTATGTGCTAGATAAATGACATGGTTTACAATACCCTCATATATACTCGATATCAACATATTATATCACTAATTTATGGTATCATATTAAAATATAGAATTATTCTTTATTGTATGGAATATGGACCAAAGGTAATAGCATTATTAGTTTGACTATTTCCAACTTTAATGCCCCTAATTACTACGATGTTACGGTTCCCAATTGATACAAAATGTATCGTAACTATACATATTAATGCTAAATAGACACTATGATAGGCTATGTTCAGTTGATAGTTGAAAAGAGGGGTATGCCACAAGGTATATATTACCCTAGACAACATATGATTTGATTCTCGGTCACATTTGGTTAAAACTGATTGGATTTGCAACTTAGATATGGGGCATATATCATACTATAACACATCATGATGATCATTGAGTAAGGTCATTTTCCACTCATGAGATGACCATATCAGGTGTGGTAGTACCAAAACACGTTTGAATAGTGTATCCCAATTTTTCAACTAAATTTAGCTATAGTTATGCCTACCAATCAATCTGACCTCAAGGCTTATCATCCCAAATTGAATACAATGTCATACTAGCATTATCCATTAGTGTCATTATGGTATGATTATCATAGGTTGTGTTTGGAACCACCAACGTGTACCTCGATATATCATAGTGGGTCTTTAGGTATACGACCACACTTGGAGACTATAGGGTGACATTTGATGGTATGTAACCAAAATAATATACTAGTGAAACAATGGCCATGTGACCTATAATTTGTCTATGGCTTAATCTATGAACTATGTACTAATTATGCATTCAGTTTTGGTACCCTAGCAAATGATTAATGATCTTGGATAACACTAGTTGTGTCAGTATAATATCGATATACTAGTATGCCTAATAGGTCATAATATATACATAGGACCCAAATATATGAATGGTATATATGGTAGGAAAAATATGGTAAGCATACACTAGTCACAGGCGACATATATTGACTACATTACAAATACATGTCTATGCAGAAGGGCATATGCTCAGGGTAGTAAATCATCTACATAAATTATCCCATATTGCCTTAGTGTAAATTGGGTATCGATATAGACTTTCATTGTATTAGTTCAACTCATATTACATAGTAGGGTACTCTACTATGGGGTACTATTGTGATATCAACACCATCGTGTTCTATCCATATTAGCATCATGATTGTGCTATGTCTACAAGTTTGACCATTAATATAGTGGTTGGCAATAGTATATCTATATGTCATGATGGACTAATCCATGGTTGGCAATAGTATATCTATATGTCATGATGGACTAATCCATGAACATAAATTAATCATTCACTCAACGTATATGATTAAGGAAAACTCTAACCACATGTATATCATATCCTCATGTATATCATAATATATTATTCATTGGCTAATTTACCATAAAATATAAGTGACATATGTGATTTATCATACTAATAGCCAATTAGAGTATTATGAATACTATCATATATCATACTATATGTTCATACAATTTGGTATTGCATCATATCCTATGTTTATAAACTTCTATGGTGATTAAGTATGATCAATACTGTATAATATCAGACAGAAGTGAGGTAGAGGTAAGCTGGGATCAATTATCCTATATCAGATGTCATTGTAATAGCCTTGGCCATAGAATGGTATGGCAAGTTGTTAACAGATTGTAACCATGATACATTACAACCACGTGTGGATTATATGGACTTGGGGTGAATAGATACATATATGGTGGGAAACTAGTACTATAATATCCAGGAACCACATACAAATTTTGATTAGGGAAAGAACTATGGTATACGACTTGCTGATTCTGTCACCTTATGTCATACCAATGGGCATTCTCTCTCACTCCATATATATGGTTGCAATGAATTTGATATCACCATATATGTCTCATTCCTATACTAAGGTATCATATGATTGAGGAAAACACTAACCACAGTTATATTATATCCTAATGCATAGCATAATATATCACAACCCTATGTACTCTTATCCCCGCTATGTATTTAATGTAATCTATAACGATTATATGGATTAGCCTTATTCACTGACTAATTTACCATCAAACATAAATGGCACATATCATTTATCATGCTAATAGCCAATTAGAGTATTATGAATAGGTAATCTACCATAAACAATCATATATCATACTATATGTTCATACTCTTTGGTTCTACATCATATCCTATCTTTATAAACATTTATGGTGATTGAGTATGATTAATACCGTATAATATCAGATAGGAGTGGGGTGGAGGTAAGCTGGGATTAGTGATCCTATATTAGATGTCGTTGTAACAGCCTTGACAAAAGAATGGTGCGGCAAGTTGATAACTGTAGTGTAGCCATGATACATTACATCCACTTGAGGATTATATGAACTGGGATGAATACATATATATATGGGGGGAAACTAATACTATAATGTCCATGAACCACATACTAATTTTGATTAGGGAAAGAACTATGGTATACACCTTGTTGATTCTATCACCCTATGCCATACCAAAGCGCATTTTATCTCACTCCATATATATGGTTCGAATGAATTTGATATCACCATATATGTCTCACTCCTATACTAATGTACTATATGATTGAGGAAAACACTAACCACACATGTATCATATCCTCATGTAGAGCATAATATATCACTATTCCATGTGCCCTTGTTTCCACAATGTATTTAATATAATTTATAACGACTATATGGATTATCCTTATTCACTGACTAACTTACTAGTATAGATAAGTGGCATATGTCATTTAGCATACTAATAGCCAATTAGAGTATTATGAATATGTATTCTACCACATACTATCATATATCATACTATGTTTCATACTATTTGATACTCCATCATATCCTATATTTATAAACTTCTATAGCGATTGAATATGATTAATATCATATAATATCATACAAGAGTGGGGTAGAGGTAAGCTGAGATCACTAATCCTATATTAGATGTCATTGTCATAGCCTTGCCCATAGAATGGTATGGCAAGTTCTTAACTGTAGTGTAGCCATGATGCATTACATCCACGTGGGGGTTATATGGACTTGGGGTGAATAGACATATATATTGTGGGAAACTAGTACTATAATGTTCGCGAACCACATACTAATTTTGATTAGGGAAAGAACTATGGTATATACCTTGTTGATTCTGTCACCCTATGTCAAACTAATAGGCGTTCTATCTCAGTCCATATATATGGTTACGATGAATTCAATATCACCATATATGTCTTACTTCTATACTAATGGACCATTAAGAAAAACATTAACCATGGGTATATTTTATCCTCATGTCTATAATAATATATCACTACCCAAGTAACCCTTGTCCCCACAATGTATTTAATGCAATCTATAACGATTATAAGGATTATCCTTATTCACCGACTAATTTAGCACCAGAAATAAGTGACATATGTCATTTATCCTACTAATGGCCAATTAGAGTATTATGAATAGGAAATCTACCATATACTGTCATATATCATACTATATGTTCATATTGTTCGGTATTACATAATATCCTATGTTTATAAACTTCTATGGCAATTGAGCATGGTTAATACCGTATAATATTATACAGGAGTGGGGTAGAGGTATGCTAGATTCAGTGATTCTATATTAGATCATTGTAATAGCCTTGGCCAAAGAGTGGTGTGGCAAGATTTTAACTGTTTTATGGCCATGATACATTACATCCACATGGGGGTTATATGGACTGGGGTCAATAGTTATATATATATATATGGTGGAAAACCAATACTATAATGTTCCATGAGCCACACACTAATTTTGATTAGGTAAAGAAGTATGATATACGACTTGCTAATTCTGTCACCCTATATCATACCAATGGGCACTCTATCTCACTCCACATATATATATATAGTGTGGGAAACTAGTACTATAATGTCCATGAGCCACATAAAAATTTTGATTAGGGAAGCACCTAAGGTATATGATTTCTTGATTCAATAACCCTATGTCATACCGCTAGGCATTCTATCTCACTCCATATATATGGGGACAATGAATTTGATATCACTATATATGTCTCACTCCTGTACTAATGTAGCATATGATTGAGGAAAACACTAACCATAGGTATATCATATCCTGATGTATAGCATAATATATTACTTACCCATGTACACTTGTCCCCACAATGTATTTAGTGCAATCTATAATGATTATATGGATTATCCTCATTCACTGACTAGTTTACCATCAAACATAAGTGGCATGTGTCATTTATCATACTAATAGCCAATTAGAGTATTATGAATATGTAATCAACCATATACGATCATATATCATACTATATGTTCATACTATTCAGCATTGCATCAGATCCTATATTTATAAACTTCTATGGCGATAGAGTACGATTAATGCTGTATAATATTAGACAGGAGTGGAGTAGAGGTAAGCTGGGATCAGTGATGTTATACTAGATGTCATTGTAATATCCTTAATAATAGAATGGTATGGCAAGGTGATAACTATAGTGTAGCCATGATATATTATATCAACGTGGGGATTATACAGACTTGGGGTGAATAGATATATCTGGTTGGAATGTCATACTATAATGTCCATGAACCCCATACCAATTTTAATTAGGTAAAGACTATGGTAAATGACTTGATGATTCTGTCACCCTATGTCATACCAATGGGCATTCTATCTCACTCCATATATATGGCTATGATGAATTTGATATCACCATATATGCCTCACTCCTGTACTAATGTACCATATGATTGAGGAAAACACTAACCACAGGTATATCACATCCTCATCTATAACATAATATATCAGTACCCAAGGTACCCTTGTCCCCACAATATATTTTTAATGTAATTTATAACTATTATAATGATTATCCTTATTCACTTACTAATTTACCATTAGACATAAGTGGCATATGTCATTTATGATACAAATGGCCAATTAAAGTATTATGAATAGGTAGTCTACCATACACTATCATATATCATGCTGTATGTTCATACTGTTCAATACTACATCGTATCCTATGTTTATAAAATTCTATAGCAATTAAGTATGATTAATATTGCATAATATCAGACAGGAGGGGGGTAGAGGTATGTCGGATTCAGTGATCCTATATTAGATGTCGTTGTAATAGCCTTGGCCAAAGAGTGGTATGCCAAGGTTTTAACAGTTCTATAGTTGTGATACATTACATCCACGTGGGGGTTATATGGACTAGGGGTGAATAGATATATATATATGGTGGGAAACTAGTACTATAATGTCCATGAACCACATACTAACTTTGATTAGGGAAAGAACTATGGTATATACCTTGCTGACTTTGTCACTTTATGTCATACCACTGGCCATTTTATCTCACTCTATATATATGGTTGAAATTAATTTGATATCACAATATATGTCTCACTCGTGTACTAATGTACCATATGATTGAGGAAAACACTAACCACACGTGTATCATATCCTCATTTAGAGCATAATATATCACTACCATATGTGTAATTGTCTTCAGAATGTATTTAATATAATCTACAACGATTACATGGATTATCCTTATTCACTGACTAATTTACCGGCAGACATAAGTGGCTTATGTCATTTATCATACTAATAGCTGATTAGAGTATTATAAATATGTAATCTACCATATACTATCATATATCACACTATATGTTCATACTATATGATACTACATCATACCTATGTTTATAAACTTCTATAGCGATTGAGTATGATTATTATCATATAATATCGGACAGTAGTGGGATAGATGTAAGTTGGGATCAGTGATACTATATAAGATGTTGTTGTAATAGCCTTGGCCATAGAATGCTATGGCATGTTGTTAACTATAGTGTAACCATGATACATTACATCCATGTAGGGATTATATGGACTAGGGGTGAAATGATATATATGGTGGGAAACTAGTACTATAATGTCCATAAGCCACGTACTAATTTTGACTAGGGAAGGACCTATGGTATATGACTTGCTGATTCTGTCACCCTACGTCATACCACTGGGCATCCTATCCCACTCCATATATACGGTTGCAGTAAATTTGCTATCACTATATATATCTCACTCCTGCTCTAATGTAGCATATGATTAAGGAAAACACTAACCACAGGTATATCATATCTTCATGTTGTGAACACTCAATTTTTTCAGGCTCAAAAGCCTATTTTTCCGGACTGCAAACAGCCCGGCCGGACCAAAGGCCATTTTGGAAGTTCATCAGAAATATACCAATATGGTACTTGAAACGTCCGGAAAATTACGAGGAT
>CANUEP010107457.1:0-14720 GCA_947857235.1 Jatropha podagrica
GGTATGTTGTGTTGAATTGGAGTTTTGGGGGTTTGGAGGAAATTGGGAGTGTGTATATTTTCTTTGTGTGGCAAGTAAATTTTTAGTGGAACTCTTATGAAATTTTCGTAGGAATTTCTTTAACATTATTTCTATATATAAAAAAAAAAAAAAAAAAAAAAAAAAAACAAAACACAAAACAAAATGTGAATTACTTGCCTCCTTGTGGGAATTTAACCACTCTTAAATTGTGATCTAGCTTTAATAAGTGCTATAAGACGGTGCTCCGGCACCGATTGTGGCATCCGTCGTCTGGTTCTTCGGGATTAGGCGGCGGGTGTTACAAGCATGGTTGTGGTTTGGGCTTTGTTATATGGGATTACAGAAGCTTTATGATGGCAGCTGGTTGTAAGTGGCTTTTTGCTCCTCTATTAGCTGATCATGCTGAGGTGGAGGCAACGATGTTTTCTACTCAATCTGCTTTGGATATGGGCTTTCGCTCTATAATATTGGAATCTAATGCTCTCTCTTTGGTCCAACATGTTCTCTCTCAAAATGTCCCGAAAATTGAATATAGGACTGGGTGTTTGTCTCTATTGTCTTTACTTCCTAATTTTCCTATTTTTAAATTTTCTCATGTACGCAGGCTTAGCAATCAGGTAGCTCATGAACTGGCTAAGCTTGCCCAATTCTTTATTGATGTTTTTTTTTTTTTTGGATAGAAGAAGTTCCTTCTTCTATTGTTCTGTTTGTTTTACTAGACAATTCATTTTAATATAAGCTATTTTTTCGATTCTAAAAAAAAGAATACAAAAATGGGCAATATATGCTAATTAATTAAAAAATGTTATTAAGTAATTAAATAAATAATTAATCGTGCTGCTAATTAGGAAATTATCCAGTTTGTTGTGATGGTATGACTATATAAAAGATTATGCTTAAATTTAGTGACGCGTGACTTAACTGATTGTGTATTAAATGTTGATGATGAATATTATAACTACTGAGTTAATGATTATATTAACTATTGATTATGATTGTTTTGAGCTGGTAAATAATTTATGATATTTAAAGGATGATTATGAAAGTTTTTGGTATGTGATTAAATTATGATATAAATATTGACGGTGTAATTAGCTTGTGATAAATTATGTCTTAACGTGTTGAATGTTATTTCTTGAGATTTATTTATGCTATAAATAAATGAATTTACAATCATATGCTTATGTGTGATTTCCTATGAAATGAGGAAATAAGCACCATTAAGCTTTATACTTAGCATGTTGATTTTATTTCACACAAATGGCAGATGGTGATTGTAGAAGAGTCGTAATATGAGTGCTTAGATCAATGGATAGATTAGAAGTAATTGTAATTATTTGATTTATTATAGCATTAGCAACATGTAATTAATTAAAGGTTTTATATTAATATGATGATTTATGGAGTGTTGTATCTAAATTATTGTATATGATCTCAGAAACATGTATAAGATAGTACAGTAATGATTACGGATCTTGTGTTGATCTTTGATGATTTATTATGAAATCATTTATTTAAAAGTTCTTAAATATTATGTTTGAGGTAATTCATTTTAAGATAAAATATTATGGGTAATGAATTATTGATTTTACATGGATTGTTGATTCTGTAATTGATTTTGAATATTATATTGGAGAAATTGATTTAAAAATTATAATTGGATCTGAACGATTTATAGAAGTTTTTTAATGATTCTTTTCATATAATGAGATATTTATATCATATGGGAAACGTTTTCCAAGTTGTGTTATAAATACATTTAAATTTATGATTGTTAATATATAATGTTGTAGGAAGGTTTTAATCTAAGATTTACATAGTGATTATGTGCCTCCAGCACAAAATTTGTGACACTTATTATCTAGTTCTAGGGCATCAAATAATAAGTATTATAATGAGTTCTCTATTATTTCTCTTTCGCCTCTCCATCTTACCTTTGTCTTCTCACTATTTGTAATCGTGGGATGACATTGCTTATTAGACCTATGCAAAAGTCCATAAGTTTAACAAATTTCTGATAATAAAAGAACTTGAGCTAGGGTTTGTCAAATCAACATGGGAATTGGTTTTTCAGAGGAAGAAAGACAGGTACGCATTTAATAAAATTTAAAGCATTATTACTTTGAATCAATTTATTCTCCTTTGTTGTTCATTGAGTAAATATACGCCTTTTCAAATCATATTAGCTGAAGTAATATATTGAATGAAAAAATTATTGAAGATTTGCTTATTTTTGTTACACACTATTGTTAAATATTAGTTTAATATTATCCTACCATCTCAGTTGAAAATGACACTTTTTTTTTTTTTTTGCTATTGAATATCTTAGTCACACAGTACTATTATTATTGAAAATTAGTTGGTAGTTATAAATTCAATAAGTATGAAATGAACAAAATCTATATATTTGTGTTTTAATGTTAAATTGATTGCCCTTGGATATATTTAATAGGTTCCCCATAGAGGTATGGGTTGGTGTTGTCATGAGTAAGGAGGGGAAGATATTGAATTGGAAAATGATTAGTGGAACGAATTGTTCTATGGAATAAAATTAACATAACATGGCTGGAATTGAACTAAATCACATCACACTAAAGGTTTAACTTTTCAATTTTATTAAATACGTTCATCACTCAATTTTAATATAACATTATATTAAGTTTTTCCTTCACACTAAAGGTGACCAAGTTATATACATCCCTACTTAAATACAAAATAATATTAGATGGTTTAGCACAAAAAAAATTAATTGAATTGGTAAATAAAAAAACCTCTCCTTTTGGTTAATTCATCCAAGTCTCTAGAATATTATGAGAAAAGACACTCATTAAGCTTAAAAAATAAAATATAAATCATTAATGGAGGAGGTAGCAGTGTTACATTTTTTACGTGTGAAAATTATGGCTTATTGGCTTGGTGATTTCACAATTATAATTCTAGAAAAACATGAAAAATAAATTTTTTTTTTTAATAACTTGTTCATTGAATTGTCTCCTTTGACCTTTGTCCTTATAGCACAGTACCATACTATCCTTGTCCCAATTTATATAAACAGTATTCAAAGTGAATCAAATATGGCCCACCATTATTCATTTTAAATTACCGTACCCATTGCCCTATTGAAATATGAAGGTGGATGAGTTTTACAGAAATAGGATACTAAAAGTAATGCAAAGATGAAATATGAAGAAATAGTTAATAATGTTAAAGGATTTGGTTGTAGTGAGGTGTAGAGAATATGATATTTCAAACCAAGGGATGATTGGAGGTGTTTGAGTTTGGTAACAACAGATCAAAATGTAGCGAATAGGGAATGGAATAGAATTTTATGAAGGTCTACATTGAGACTAACATGAAATTAATGAAAAATACTTGGACAACCATTTAGTTAGCTTATTTAATGATGAAAATGTTACATTTCAGCTTAATCATGATAATGTATATGAAATTGAGTTGATCTTGGAAGTAATGGAGAGAAATAGGTTGATAGTAACTGATGATGAGAATGATGAAGAGGGTGAAAATGTTGATGGCTGTGTTGAGTTGGATATTGATATTGAAAATCAAGAAAGTGATTTAGACACTGATATTTCTTGAATTCCTAATGAGGATAAAGATGATGAAGTAGCTGTCAAGGCTAGGGAGAACAAGCTGAAATTGAGGAACATAATCATTGACATTAGAATTGGGTTAGGCTTAGAGGGGATTTTTGCTACTAAAAATGAAGTGTCTGCAAATATTGAAGTGCATAAATCAAATTAAGAGCCTGAAATTATGAATGAGTATATAACATCTGATGTTGATGTGCTAGAAATTAAGAACGACTATAAGCAATTTGATGTAGAGTTTTCAAGTACAAATAATAGTGATGAAGGAGAAATGTAGGTTAAAAAGAAGAAGTCAACTAGAAATGTTTATGATTCTTCATTAATCACAAAAAGATGCAGTTTTCTATTGGCATGGTTTTTCCTTCAAATGAGCAACTGGTGATGGTATGAAGAAGTTTGCTTTACATAATGGATCCAATATCAGGTGGAGGAAAAGTGAAATGACTGCGGTTGATTTAGATGCCATGTATTTTGTCCTTGGAGACTATATGCAAGTTCCAGACGTAAGGACAAGTCCTAGGTGATTAGGACATATCAAGATGAACATGTGTTTTTAGGTCACTTGCAAATAGACCAACGACATCTGACTTCCTTTCAAAAGAATTATTAGGTCAAATTAGAAGAGATCCTTATTATGTGTGGATAAAATGATTGCTAACATGAATGATAAATATGCAGTTATAGTTAATAGAAAATTTTATTATAAAGAAAAAGCTAAAGCAATTGCAAAGCTAACAAAGTCTCTAGAGGCACACTATAAGAAAATCAAGTGATACATAGCAGAGCTTGGAAGAGTTGACAACGAGGGGAAATTTATTGTCCAATGGGAATAGAATGGAAGAAATGGCCCAAATTTATTTCAAAGGCTATACATAACTTTGACAAAAGGCTACAAAGAGGGTTATAAACCATGTTTATTTGTTGATGGTTGTTTATTGAAAACAATACTAAGAGGACAACTGCTTAGTCTAATTGCCAAAGGTTGCTAATAATTAGATGTATCTAGTTGCCTGGGCTGTTATGGAAAGAGAGGAGGCTAGTTAAAGTTGGTTTCTAAACTTGCTATTTGAGGACCAATGAGTTATAGATTGTCTTAGACTCACTGATTAACAAAAGGTAAAATGTTATGAATATTAATTCCATTCATTCATATTTTCAATACCTTGTAATTACTAAAAATGTCTTTTTTTTTTTTTGCAAATTATTGGAGAATGTAATTGGAGAGCTTTTTCCATATGTTGAGCATAGGAGTTGTGCACTCCCACATTCATGCAAATTGGAAAAAAAGCGCAAAGGAGAAGGCTAATTTCTTTTAGGCTATTGTGCTCTCAACTTGGGAGGCTGATTTTAGTAAGAAACTTAACAAATTGCAAGAACTTGATGCTGAAGCAGTTGAGAAGTTTCTGAAGACATAAGACAAAGTTTTATAGGGCATTTTTATTCGCTTGTCCAAAGGTAGCTAATGTAACAAGCAACACTAAGGTGACCTTTAATGGCTATATAATTGAAATAAGGCAATGCATTTGATCATGACATTGGAAAAAATTATAACATCTTTAATGATAAAAAGTTAATTCAATAAGGTTGAAGTGAAAAAATGGAGAGATGGTGCAGGACAAAGAATAAGGGAAAAAAAAGATAAAAGCTAACTATATAGAAGCTTCCATTTCCACCACTTCCTTTTGATGGTGGTATTTTCCAAGTTAAGGATGGTGGAAATTAATTTCTCATTTCTATCTCAAAAATGGATTGCTCATGTAGATCATGGAAACTCTCTAGTGTTCCTCTTAGTCATGCAATTTCAATCATTCTCAACGTGAGGTATGAAGTGGTGGACTATGTAGATGACCACTTCAAGAAAGAAAGTTACGTGAAGACCTACCAATATGGCCTTGTTCCTTTGAATGGAGAAGACATGAGACCTATTATTGATGAGGCTCTTATCATTCCCCTAGAGCATAAGAAAAGACTAGGATAAAGAAAAGTTGCAAGGATTAAATTAGCTGATGAAGAACCTAAGAAGTCAAGTTTTATAAGATGAATAAAAAAGGAGTTCAGATGTGGTGTCATCACCGCTTGGATTATAGACACAACAAATGAAGCTATCCAAAGATAGAACAACCACTTGGCCAATAAGCCCCCTAAATTATAACTAATAAAATGATAAATTATTATTTTCTGCAGCTTTTGTTGGCTCAAGGTCAATTTCATCCTAAGATTTTGATGATTATGCAAAATAAATAAATTTAATATTGTGCAAATCTAGAGGAAAGGTGGATACTACACTATTTGTTAAAAAAAGCACCTGGTATTCTAGTTGTGCAAGTCTATGTTAATGATATAATCTTTGGTTTTACTAATGACCTTCTTTCTAAGGAATCTCTAAGATTATGTAGGGTGAGTTTGAAATGAGTATGATAGGAGAATTAAACTTCTTCCTTGGACTTCAAATCAAATAATGTGACAATGGAATCTTCATAAAAACCAAGGCAAGTACACTTGAGAACTGTTAAAAAGCTTCAAAATGGAGAATGCTAAGGTATGTAGTACACCAATAAGTCCATCCTCAAAATTAGAAAAAGGTGAAAATGAAAAAGATGCGGATATTAAGTTGTTTAGAAGTATGATTGGTTATTTACTATATCTAACTGCAAGCAGACCTAACATTTACTTTAGTGTTTGTTTATATGCTAGATTTCAATCATGTCCTAAAAGAATCGCATTTAATTATTGTAAAAAGGATTCTAAGATATTTTTATGGAACTTCTAATATGGGTCTATGGTATTCTAAAGATGATACATTTGATCTTGTTGGGTATAGTGATCATGATTTGAGCAGAATAAATAAAAAGACCATGTCTGAAACTTGTTAGTTTCTGGGTAGTGCCTTTGTTTATTGGTTTAGTAAGAAGAAAACCTATGTTGCTCTCTCTATTGGAGAAGCAGAATACATTGCTACTGGAAGCTGTGTTGCACAGGTTCTATGAATCAAACAACAATTGGCAGATTATGGTTTGAAATTAGAAACAATTTCAATAATATATGACAACACAAGCACTATCAACTTATCTAAAAATCTAGTCCAACACTCTAAAACCAAGCATATATAACTTAGACATCACTCCATATGTGGTCATGTTAAAAAAGGTGACGTCGTGGTTAAGTTCAACCCTACTAAAAAGCAATTGGCAGATATCTTTACCAAACCTTCAAATGAAAGCCAATTCTACTTAATTAGAAGAGAACTTGGTATGTTAGTTCTAAACTCTTAACTTTAGAACTCTTTGCTTATGTTCTAAATGCTTTCTATGTTTGAAATTGAAAGACTTGTTCTGTGTTATATTTTAAAATTTAATTCTATGTGATTTTTCTTTGAAAAATGTTTTTGTGTCTAAAAGAGCTATATAAGGATATCATGTAGAATTCCAATGTCGCCATCTACATTAGATTTTAATTTTATTAGACAATTAAAATCAATTAGTTTTTTTTTGTTTATTTTTCATTTTTGCAAAAGTGGTGCATGTTTTTAAATTAAGTCAATTTACTTCTTTAAATTTATGTTAGGGTTATCAAAAGTCAGTTCAGTTTATTTTTTATTTTTTTTTAAAAATAGCTTTTTCAATTTTTTTTAACCACCATATTTAAATATCTTGTTTCTCTCTCCCACGACTCTAACAAAACTTCTCTTCTAAGTTGTTTCTCTCTCTCTCTTAAAACCATAATCCTTTAACTATTTTCTCTTTCTTCTACCAAACACCATTCGTTCTTATCTTTCTGTCACAAGCAATGAAATCCTAATCCTTCTCTGCCCAAAACCTTAGCCATGATCAAAACATAGTTTCTCTGCCTCCTCTTGTGATTTTATTGCTAATAAGGAATTAAAAATTCTCATGAAGTTAACCAAAAAGTACAAAGAGCTTGAGCAGAACTGAAGAAATCAGTAATGGAGTCGAGTTCGAAGAAAAAAAAAATCAAAGAATAAAGTCGAGCAAACTAAAGGAAAAGAGAAAGAGAAAGCAAAACAAAAAATGACTCTATTTCTCTTGGCAAAGGTAAGTCTGTTCTATCTGCAAACTCTCTAATGCAATCTTATATGGTTGATTGAAAACTCTTTGGGAAACCAGAGTTTAATTTTAGAGAGTTGTTTGAGGTTCAAGGGTGGATGGATTTTTTATTGGTGAATAAACCTTACTATGAGAGTGTTCTTAAGGAATTTTATGGGTCTCTTAGAGTAACTGGTCCAAAAGTGTGTTCTATAAAAATTGATGAAGAAACTAGAGTGTTATCTTTCACAAACCTAAGCAATATTTATAAAATTCCTAACAATTTGTTTAAGATAACCAAAATTAAGAAAACCATTAGGGTTGATGAGTATAAATTTATAAGAAAAATCACCAAAAAGGAATTTGCAGAAAAATAAAGTGTGATTGACTACTCTAATCTTCATGAGAATATGAAGTGGTTGTACAAACTAGTTGTGCACTACATTTACTTTAAGAGTGGCTCTCTCACCTATGTTAATCAAGTTGAATTGTGTATAATATGGGATATAGTGGAGAAGAAACCTCTTAGTATGTATTATGCCATTTATGATAAGATGCAAAGTAATCCCAAGAAGTTGCCCTATGGTATGATGTTGACTTCTATTTTGGAGTTTCTAATAGTAAATCTGGAAAAAAAAAAGGTTGCTACAATGGTTAAAATTAGATAGCAACTTTTTAAAGTTGAAAGATGAGGAAGATGAAGAAGAAAAAGAAAAAGAAAAAGGAAAAAAAATAAAGAAAAAGAGCTTCTAGAAAAAGAAAGAGTTGAGAAAGAAAGAACAGAAAAGAAGAGAGCTAGTTTAGTAAAAGAGAAACTAAATTTAGAAAAAGAGACAGTTGAGGGTAAGACGAAAAAGAGGAGATTAGAAAAAGAAAAAGGAAAGTTAGAAGAAGCAGAAAAGGAAAAAAAAAAAGGAATTGAATAGGAAAGAGGAAAAGAAATAGAAATAGAAAAGGAGAAAGAAGTAGAAATAGAAACAGAACCAGAACCAGAAAAAGAAGAAGAAAAGGAAGTTAAAAATGACAAAAAAATTCCTCAAGATAAAGAGGATTTCGTGGATCTTTGAGGTAATGAACCTGAGATGATAAGAAAGGATGAGGAAGAAGTGATAGTTGAAGAGGCTAGTGATGTTGAAATTGAGAAATTAGAAATAAGTGATGAAGAAGAAATGGATCCTGCAGCTGAAGCTAGAGGGACTCCTGAATACATTTCAACATAGAAAAGTGGAGAGGCCATGTTGATCAAAATAGAAAGAGTACTAATTGAAGAGCACAGTAGAGAACTTGACGAGGCCATCAAGCATGGCAAGGCTGTTGGGAAGCATAAAAGAGGAGGCTTGCTACTATCAAAGTTAAAGCTACGCCCTACATTCCTTCTTCTAAAAAGCCTAAAAGAGTTAAGCATATTGTTGGGAGGTATAAAGTATGGCGAAGAAACCTGCTCTGCATCTTCTTCTAAACGATCTGAGAATCCAACTGAAACCTCACCTGTTCAAGACCTTAGAAGCTTTAAAAGGCCCAGAATTGAATTAGAACACCAGTGATTCCTTCCCAAACTATTCTGACTATTTGGACTTATGACAATCTGTTGTGTGTTTTAGTGTTTTGTGAACACTTGTTTATTTTTTTTCTTCTCTTACTCTATTTTTTTATTTCTATTTGAAGTTTTCTTTTATTACATTATGTTTATAGTTCTCTTATTCTATTAATACTACACTGTTTATCTCTATTTTTTAATAACTTAGTTAATTTATCATTCGCATAATTTGATTTTGATTTGCTTACCCTCTTTTTTTATGACAAAAAAGGGGGAGAACACAATAATGAGAGCTTAATTTTGGCGAAAATGATATGACCGGCTTAGATTCACGTGTAGGGAACTCTCTTTTCAAGCTTTCTATTAAAATGTCGTAAAAATAGACAACAACAAATTTCCCAATGAAAGGCTTCATCAGTATCTGATTCATGAGGTGCATAAATATGCGAGGTACATTGGTTAGTCTGATCTAGCTAGTGAGCAGAAGCGTTAATCACAAAATAGCTCGTCAGTTAAGCTCTTCTGTGATGACCCTCTCATTTGTGCTTGCCGCCTTTTCACTACAGTTAGTTGACTCCGGCTTTCCATGCCATCCCTTGGTATGCTATAAAGAGATCTCAGAGATCCAGGGAACATACCTTTCTATTAGGGACCTAAAGTTCTCTAAAATCTAGCCCATAAGATCCAGGATGTCCTCAGACGTCCATGTCCACATTGATTGGAAATTTATATATCTTCTTTGCTAATAGAAAAGCTAGATAATACTTGAGCACTTGGAGGAAGGCACAACATACTTGTTTAACTACTTAATCTCTATTTGCTTACTATGCTCTAATATATGATATCTTTATTCTGATATTATTTTCTATGCGAACATAATGTGTTTGTATTTGGAAATGCCTCTAATTGTTAGACTTTATTCTATTCTAAATCCTTTAGGCTTAAATTGCATTTGTTCAAGGGGAGTTTATATGAGTTCTAATCTTACTTCATGATAAATTTATTGTATTTGGAACTTGTATTTTGTTGACATGCATAAACTTAGGAGGAGCATATGTTATTATGATTTATAAATTTGTTGATTTTGACATCATAAAAAAGCGAGAAATTGTTGGCTCAAGGTCAATTTTATCCTAAGATTTTGATGACTATGCAAAACAAATAAATTTAATATTCTTGTATGTGATAAAGTTATTATATGTAGAGTTTTTTAATGTTGAAGCTACTAAAGAAATCAAGCTCTTATGTGGGTCCCATTATATGTATAGCATAATCCATGAGGGGGGAATAAAGTTTTCTTAAAAATTTGTCTTCAAAAACACCTTGTTGCAACAGATTTAGAAAGCATTTGTGAGAGTCAATTATCAAGTTTAGAACTTTCTCACAAAGCTATTGCAAGATTAGAAAGACTCTGTGAAGAACCATTATTATGTTTAGAACTTCTTCACAAAGCTTATGCAAGTTTAGAAAACTAATTATAACTCAGATTGTGATTTATACTGAATATAAAAGAACATATTAGAACTTGGTAAAATCACAATACAGAAATCCAGAGTTCTAAAGTTCCATACAAATAAAGCTTATCCACGTTTAGAAATAAAAAATCATGAACAACTTTGCATTTCTAAAAAGATTAACAATTGTATAAACAAAATAAAATCAAGCAACACTTCAAAAATAAAAGAAGATAAACAGAGAAATTTATAGTGGTTCGACACTAACTCGCCTACATCCACTCCCCAAAACCCATCTTAAGATTCTCCACTATGTTATCTCTTTTCAAAGGATGAGAGACAATTTGACATCCTGACCCAGTAAAGCGATCCTAAGAGGGCGAGTGGAGAGGGTTCCTGGCGAGCTTTTAGGATGGCAGGATAGCTAAGAGTAGTGAAATGCGGGACACAGGAATGAATCGGATCATATCGAAAAGGAGGTAACTAATCATCAGAGGCGCCTTTTGGTGGAATGGCTGGAGAGTTGGAAGAGCTCTTGGGTTAAGCATGCTCGCTTGATAGAAATCCTAGGATGGGTGACCTCCTGGGAGGTTCCCATTTCACTTGCAGGACAAAACCGTGCGGGTCTTGCCGATCTAATATGGGATGGAACCAGCTTTATCCAAAGCGGACAATTCCTCTAGTGGTTGGAGTTAGGGCGTTACAAACAAACCATTAGTTACGAAGTAGATTTAACACCCAAATTGCCTCTAGTCTACAATAGATTACAACAATCTACAATAGATCACAGGGAGAACAAAAGACAGATTTAAAAATAGAGAGAAAACACAGAACTATTTTTCAAAAAGAGTTGTTGCCAAATTTCTTTTCTCTTGAATATATTTCGTGAAGAACAGAGAAGAAAAGAAATGAAGGGGGTTCAAAAGAGAGCTTAGAAATATTTTGAAATTTGAATAATGGACTCTTACGCTTGCCAATCTTTGCTTTTGAGAGAGGAGAGATTTTTTACAAGAGAGAAAAATAATCCTGTTATAAATGAGCTGAGATTTGCTGCTTCAATTTGTGATGATTGAATTTGACATTTAAATTTAAAAATTAACTCAACGTGGATTGCATTAATGAGTTGTTGAGGCTCTTCATGCAGGGCATCAAGTTAAAGGTTTAACTTTAGAAAGTTGTTTAACTTTAATTCAAAAACTGTCATTTGTGTTTTGAAAGTTCTATATGTGTCAGATTGGAAATTGCTTTTTGCATAATTTTATTTAATAGCCCCCAAAGAGTTTTACTCCAAAAATATTTTAAATGGAAAAATGCGAAAGGCAATGATTTTAGGCAAACTCCTTTTAACAAATTTATTCAAAAGCATTTAAAAATCATTTTTGAGAGAGATAAAATAGAATTGTGCTTATAAGATTGTTTAGTCTTCATCCTACATTAATTTTCTAAGACTTAAAATAATACCAACCAATACAAAATATCTTCATTGATCTTCAAGGTCTTTAAATTAATGTCTTGGATGTATGAACGTTATTCTTCAATAATTCTCCAATAATAACATCTACATAAAATAATTTTAGCACAATAAGAATACATAAATTTATTTGGTTTGTATAATCATTAAAATCTTGAGATAAAATTAATCTTGAACCAACATCCTTCAATCTAAGATATGTTGAAGACTATTAAAATTATTGAAGATTTTTTAGTAGTAATTATCTTATTAAATCTTAGGAAATATTGTAGGATAGAGAGAAAATTTCATTATAAGCACAAAATATCTTTTTATCTCTCTTAAAAATCAATTTCCGATATTCTTAAAAATTGTCATAAAAAGGAAAATCCCAAATCTTTAGTCTTTTAATTTTGCTTACCTAAATGAAAAAGATTTTGGGCAAAATAAATTTTGGTAACTATTAAATGAGTCTCCGTAAAAATTATTCATGCATTGTTTATTGATTTTCGAATGTCAGATAACTTATTAAAGCAAAAATTCAATGTCTTTATAATGGGATTAATCCCTCTTCCAAAAAATGTTTCCTTCTTTCAAAATGAGTCCGAAAAGAGTAAGTATCACACCCTACACCACTATAAAACATGACATGTCTTCCATAATATGATTAGCTCACTTCCCAATAATTAGAGGGAACTAGATAAATATAACACAAGGGATATAAAATCGATGAACATTTTTCTTATGAAAAGAAACAATGTCAATGTATTCATAAATAATCCTTTTAGAGTAGAGACAAAATTAGTTTTAAAACATTAATTAGGCTTGGACGAAAGAAACCTTTGAATGAAAAAAATCATTTTGAAGCCATAGCCCTAAAACCTTTTTTGGAAAGAATTTAAAACTAATAGGATGTATGGATATTTTTGTGCAGTGGATTAGAATATTAAATAAAAGGGCTTAAAATCGAGTAATTAACTTGTTTGGAGTAAAGCTTAAGTTTTGGAGCCCCTTTGAAGTTGAGAAAATGTATTTAGGTAGAAGCACGTGTTAATTAACCCTTTATCAAGGCTCATGATAGGTGAAAAATAAACATAAGCCAAAAGCGCTTGCAGGGTAACCCTTGATCAAGGCTCTTAACAGATACCTAAAAGACCAAATGCATTGATGCACATCTCCTTAAAATAAAAGTCAAATGAGTTTTTCCATAATATTTGTGTAATGGAACCATATTCCAAGGTCCTTTCGAAAAGAGATTGGATACTATTCTATTCAATAAAAGTTTAAACATAAGCCTTACATCATAACATGGAATTTACAACTCCCATGTACAAATACAAAATACAAGTCTTTTACATTTACTTGCTCAAATAAACACTTCAATTATTCTGAAGTTTATATTAAGACATTAACTAACAACTAAGGACTAACTATTACATAACAGATAACAACTTCAATCTTTAGCTTGACTACATTAAAAAGTACTGTCTTCTCCAATCAAAACCTCATCTTGCGACAATAAAAAACACTATCCTTAAGTATAAACTAAATGGTACATTATTCAAATCAAGAAGCATTGCTAATAGAAAACATTTCAATCAAAGAATGAGAAGAATGGGTTTTAAACTTTATATGAAAACATTCTCTTTATAAAATATTTCTTTTAATCCTTTCTAAAAATCAAATAACATCAAATGCAAGTAAAAGTATTCTAATTTCACAAATATTGCTCTTGTACCATGGTTTACACATTCTATATCCAAAGGACAGTCAATACAAAATGTGCACATCAAGTATCACTATCTCAACCTAAACTTATGAAACAAGTTCTTTAGGGGAGGGAGTACATAATCTATCTCAACCTCTCATGGAGGGAGTACATAGTCCATCTCAACCTCTCAAGGAGGGAGCCATATTAACCATTCAATCACAAGTGTTCATCATTTGATAACCTCTACCTCCAATGAATGAAGGAGAAATTAGGTATTAACCATAATGCAATACCATGAGACGTTTAAACATTTAAAAGAAAAATGTTGAACGTTCTTTTAAACCATAGAGAGTAATACAAATTTTTCTAATACACTTCTATTTCCATTCATATGGCTACTCCTCATACTTTAAAATATTAAAATGGTCATCATCCTCCTTTGCAAATCCAAAAAATCAAAATCAAACAATTTTAGATTTTTCTTTTAAGAAATTCCATGATTTCATTAATTTTAAGTTCCCTTCTTTGAAAATATAATTCTTTTACAAAAATCTGGATTGAAGAAAAACCATTAATTTCAAGCAAAACTATTAAGCATGTAAAAGATATCATTTAAAGGAAATACCTTGAAAGATAGAATAATGCACATACCTAATTCAAGCTTTTCTTCCAACTAACTCTAGCTTCCACTTGGTCTTTCTCCCACCTTCTTACTTTCTTTAACTAGAATACACAAGGAAGCTCCAATTAAGCTATATTCTATAGCTTAATATCACCATTAATTCTTCTAAAGTCACTAATTCAACACCTCAATTCTAATAAAAACTCCTCCTACAAAGTTCTCAAAATCACATAAATAAAACTAAAATCCTAGAATTTTATACTTATTAAATCAT
>CANUEP010107463.1:0-12894 GCA_947857235.1 Jatropha podagrica
TCCAAAAATAGTAAAGAAAATATTAACTATGCATCGTAATTTTTCCGGACTAAAATAATACAAAGTCCCGGACCGATGGTACTATTCACAGACCGGTAAATTACTATTACCGAAACTAAAAGAAAATCAGTCTGTTACAAGTCACCTCATTAAAGACTCCTCGAATGCTCTCCCAAAACAACCTGACGCATCGAGTTCCGCAGCAGCCAAAAAGAAACCTACGCCATCATTATAGATCACAAAAAAAAAAAAACCAAAATAAAAATACATAACAAATAACATATAAAAAAATCCTAAAAACACCTTACGAATATCACATTTGGACATAAATGATCAAATAACTAATGGGGGACTACAATTAATATATAATAATAATATATATTAAATAAAATAATCAGACTTCTAAATAACTCTAATTAATAAATAATTTAGGACCTATAATCCTTATTTTATACTGATTATTCAGACTTCACTGTATATATACTCCAAATTCACCCAAAAAATGGACTAATTTACAATTTAACCTACCTCAAATTCTGAGAGATCAACAGTTTTGTTTTTTTATTTCATAAGAAAAAAGGGATTTGGGTTTGGGAATTCACATGGAAGCGTTGAATTGAGATTTATGGAGGAGAGCTAGTTGCAGTGGCATTGTGCGGAGACAAGTTGGATAGGTAGTTTAAGGTGGTTTTTAATTTTATTTTTTAGTTATAACAATTGATGTCATTTCATAGTTATTTTTGACAAAAATACAGAGGAAGATTATAATTTTTCCTTATTTTAGTTGATAAGATTTTATTTTTTTGGGTTCACCACAATATATATAATAATGGATTAATTAATTGTGATGATTGAAACAGTTGATTAACTAATTAATTATTTTATGCATTTACCCGTATATATTTTTTAATCTATATTGCATTGGATTTATTTGAACTTAGTAGGATAAAGACAGTCAATTAACTATTTCGATCATCACAATTGTAAATAATTATATATATTATGAACCAACAAATAATAACTTAAATATTTCGTGAAGTAAAACAGTAAAAACTTCGCCGTCAAAGTCTGAGGTTATAATGTTAACTAGTCCTAACTCCAAGCGCGAAATTTTATTTAAATAATTATTATTAAATTTCATTTTAAAAAGCTTTTGATATATATATGTATAGAAGCTGAAACAAAGAGAAAGTTTAAAACACTTTCTTTGTTCACCATTTCATTTTTCTCCTTTCAGAAATTTTTTATTTTTTTATTTTTCTGTATTGTGATTAGACAAGTCAAATATTTTAATTAATAGTTGACTATAAATCATTCATATTAAATTATTTAAATTACTGAACTTCACCTATATATAACTATCTATCCTAAAACAACGTTATTTGGATTACCTAAATTATAAACTACGTATAATTTAGCTGATTTTTTAAATCACATAAATTACAATGCTCCTTGAATAATTTCTATATATCACTACCCTTGAATGATTTCTATTTAGCTGAATTTTTCTTGAAAGCTACTCGAGAGTAATGGAAATATTGGCCTTTAACATTATGGCATATGATAAGGATAAATGATATTCTATTTATAGATGATGCCTCCAAATGATGTGTTATAGCAGAATTAATGTCCCTATTCAAACGGAATTGATTGGTTGGTCTTCCTATCCATAAGCGGTTGTCGACTAGCCACTTCTCTTGTGATGCACAGAAATATTGAAGCAGTGGAGTTTTCTCATTTTGAAAATGCTAAGAAACAGCTCAAAAATATTTCAGGCCCGTTTCCATAAATAGTAGAAATATGACACCCGTTTCCCTTATACGAAAATGATTTTTCAATTAAAAAAATAAATATAAAAAATAGATAGCAATTCCAAATCAATTTTTGATTATTTGCAATGCAAATCTGAGTTGAAAAAGGAAAATAATGTAATTTGATTACATGCAAGTTTGATTTGGAGAAGAAAAACAACGTAATTTAATTATATAACATCATTTTCATACCTCTTCAAAAATTATTTACATACATTTATAAATTCAAATAAAGAACAAGAACCTCAAGAAGCAGTATTGAATCTCTTGCTGTGTTTCTGCAACATAGTTTTTCTTCTTTTTAAAGAGGTTACAAGTATGAATCTCTTACTGTGTTTTGTTTTTAATTTTTATTTGAAGTAGAAGAAATCATAGAAGCCCAAAAAATAAAAAGTGATGAAGAAAACATAGTAGAAACAAGAGAGCAAAAGTCAGAGGGGTAAAGAGAGAGAGAATGAGAGCCGAAAGAGAATGAGATAAGAAGCATAGAGGTGGTGAAAAGTACAATGAGCAGAAACAATCTTATCACATGCTTTTTGCTTAAATTATGAATATTTTTGGTACACTTGTAGATTTATTTATTTTGAAAACTGAGAGAGGATAGCTTGGAGTAATATAGTGTGTATTATTTACTACTGCACTCATTTATAAATTATATTTAGGCTTAAAAAATATAAATTTTTTAAATTTAAGAGCCAAACTATTGTATTGTACATAACCTTAATTTTTTTACACCATTAGATTTGTTGCTCTTACACCTAGACCATTAGATTTAAAGCTAGTTGAATGACTATATGTAAATTTTGCATAATAAGTTTTATATTAAAATAATAATAATATATATAATTAATATTAGATTCATATTTTAAAAAATTTTTGTACTTCAAAATTTATGTAAAATTTATTTATTTTAAAATATCAAATTATACAAATTCAAAATATATAATAAAATTTCAATCACTATTTTTTGAAAATAACTTTAATTTAAAAAGTTTATGGAGAAACTATTATGGTATTAATTATAAACCAATAGTGTATATGATTATAAAATTTTTAATTTCAACCTATTAATTATTTATTGTCAACAATGTGTTTATATTTTGATTATCTTAATTATTTTTTAAATATTTTAATATTTATTATTATTTTTAACAGGAAATATATAGTTTGTCTTCTTGGATTCTTCAAATTCTAATTCTACTCAAACAAGTACAATTAGTAGTGTCTCTTCTTCAAAAACTGAGGAAAAAGATAACCCTTTGTGGAAATATGTGATGAAATTGGAAAAACTGGAGATGTAATTTTTGCAGTGAAGAAAAGCAAGGGACTTACACTAGGTAAGAGCTCATCTATTGAAAATCACTTGAAAAGGAATTTTTAAATGTAGAAAGGTAGGGAATAATAGTGTTTCTAAAATGAAAAAAAAAATGGAGGGTAAGGTTGTAATAGAATTACTAATTCAAAACTTAAACAAGTTCCTTTGCCTACTAGTACTTTTATTCCTTCCTTGTTTGTAACCGAATCAAGTGTGACATATACTTTAAAGAGGAGAAGAGCTAATGATTCTCCACTTGCTGAAGCTTTGACAAGTAAAATAAAACTGAATTAGATGTAGAGATTGCTAGGATGTTTTATATTGGAGGTATACTATTTAATTATGCTAAAAATCCTTATTATATGGGTTCTTATTCATCTGCTGCTAATAATGCTTTGGGTGGTTAAGTGCCTCCTAGTTATAATAAATTGAGAACCCCATTACTTCAACAAGAAAGACAAATCTTGAGAGGTTATTAGAACCTATTAAAAGTACTTGGTCATAAAATGGTGTTACTGTTGCCTGTGATGGATAAAGCAATCTTCATAAGAGGCCTTTGATTAATTTTATAGTTGTTTCTGAACCTGCCCTATGTTTGTCAAATCTGTCGATTGCTCTGGTGAAGTGCAAGATAAGCATTTTATTGTTAATTTGATGAAGGAGGTAATTGATGAGATTGGTGAGAAAAAGTGATACAAATCATTACAGATAATGCACCTAACTGTAAGGTTGCTAGAAAAACCATTGAAGGTATGTGTTCACATATTTACTGGACTCCTTGTGTTGTACATATTCTTAACCTTGCTTTGAAGAACATATGTGTAGCAAAAAAAGTGGAAAATAATCAAGACACATGATTTGTGCCATTGGATCATTGAAATTCATAGGGATGCTTTGCAAATCAAGAACTTTATAATAAACCATTTCATGAGACTTGCAATGTATAATTGATTTCATGCTTTGAAGTTACTTTCAATTGTTGACACTCATTTTGCCTCTATTATGGTCAGGCTTAAAAGAATTAAACTTATTAATCATGCTTTAGAAGCAATGGTTATGAGTGAACAATGGTCACAATACCGAGAAGATGACCAATACAAAGCTATAATTGTTCGTGAAAAATTTTTGGATGAGGATTGGTGGGAAAATGTTGATTATATTCTTATTTTTACTACTCCAATTGATAATATGATTAGATTTTGTGACACAAACAAGCCATTGCTTCATCTGGTTTATGAGTTGTGGGATTCTATGATTCAAAATATGACGAACGTTATTGATGAGCATGAAGGAAGGCAATCAGACGAGTTTTCTACTTTTTTTATGTGGTTCATTGGATTCTTATTTATTGTTAGGCAAAGAGTAACACTCTCCTTCATTGTTTAGCTCATTCATTAAATGCAAAGTTACTCATTTAATATTCATCTTTTTTTTTAAGAAAACAAATATTCATCTTGCTTCCCGTGCTCTTTTTGCTTCTTTTTTTCTTTAACTTTTTTCCTCTTTTCGAATATATTATAGTGAGAAATTACTTCAAGAGGGAGAAGGTAGAGAGGCTCCTCATATGGATGGAGAAATATCCATTAAAAGAATCAAGTATTTTAGGAGAATTTTTTTCTAATGAATATTATTGTAGCAGGAAAAATGATGAATTTGCTAATTTTTCTCTTAAAAGTGGTCCATTTGGGTATCCAGATGCTATTGGTAGTAGGTATAATATGGATCCTAGGAAGTGGTGAGTATCCAATGGTTCTAATGCGCCTGCACTTCGAAAGTTAGCTCTTAGAATACTTGGACAACCTGTTTCATCCTCTTGTTGTGAAAGAATTGGAGTACTTATTTCTTTATTCATTCATATAAAAGGAATAAATTATCTTCAAAACGTGCATAAGACTTAGTTTTTATTCATAATAATCTTCGCCTTTTCTCAAGAAATACCTCCCAACATTATGATGAGTGGACAAAACTATGGGATGCTGGTGGAGATAAATTTGGGAGTATAGAAGATGTGGGAGTTTTTGAGTTTGCTAATCTTTGATTAGAGGAACTAGAATTAGAGTCTATATTTTTTTTTAATGAAAATGTAACTACGAATATGGGATTAGATAAAGATAATTAAATAGAGTAAATATTATCAATTTCATTATCTTTCCCCATTTTGATATTCAGATGTTTTGTTTTTTTTTATTTCTTTTACAGAATATGAAAGTTTAGATTTTTTTTCTTTTTTTTTTCTTTTGGATATAATTTATAATGATTTATTTTAAGTTATGGTTAAAAAGTCCTTTGAAAATTATAAATGTATTATTTCTAAACTTTTTATGTATATTTTTATGTTTTTAAATTTTATAAATAAACCTCTATATTTTTTATATTTACATGTTTTCCCCGCGTTTCCGTCTCCTATAATTTTTTAAATTTTCATTTTCCCATGTCTATTTTTGCATTTGCATGTTTCACCGTTTCCATTTCCATGTTACATAGGTGGGCATGTTATTGTTCTAATGCGCCTTTACTTCAAAAGTAACTCTTAGAGTGATTGGACAACCTATTTCATTCTCTTGTTATGAAAGGAATTGGAGTACTTATTCCTTCATTCATTCATTTAGAAGGAATAAATTATCTCCAAAAAGTGCAGAAGACTGAGTTTTTATTTAAAATAATCTTCGCCTTTTGTCAAGAAATATCTTCCAATATTATGACGAGAGGACAAAACTATGGGATGTTGGTAGAGATGAATTTGGGAGTATGGAAGATGTAGGAGTTCTTGAGTTTGTCAATCTTTCATTAGATGAACCAAAATTTGAGTCTATATTTTTAATAAAGATATAACTACAAATCTGGGGTTAGATAAACATAATTAAATAGAGTAAATATTATCAATTTCATTATCTTTCCTCATTTTGATATTCAGATGTTTTGTTTCTCATTTATTTTATCCAATATTGAAGTTCAATTTTTTTTTTGTCTTTTAGATATGATTTATAATTATTTATTTTAAGTTATAGTTCAAAAGTCCTTTAAAAATTAAAAATATATTATTTCTAAATTTATTTATACATATATTTTTATGTTTTAAAATTTTCTAAATAAACTCCTATATTTTTTTATATTTACGTGTTTCCTCACATTTTCGTTTTCCATAATTTTTAAATTGTCGTTTTCCCATGTCCATTTTCCACATTTTCACGTTTCTCCATTTTTGTTTTTATGCAACATAGTTATTAATAAAAAATAATTTTGTTATTAATTAATTATAGAAAACAGCTAAAAATTTTTATTTAATTTTCTATGATAAATGAGCAAACGATATTAGTGGTGATAAATATTTCTCAAATTTATAAATGGATATAGATAAGATCACATACAAAAATTTCAATCTAAAGTCTCAATTATGTACATATTTATATATTTATTTAAAAACACATCAATGGAAGGACTCATGAATAATTAAGCTAGTGTCACAATAAAGGAAGTAGTTACCTAAATAGCACTCAGCAAAGAGATCTTATTAGTACCGACATTTAACTTTATTTTTTGGCTAAATATTATCCAATGTTTTCCTAACGACTCACACCAAACTCTACGGTAAAATATAAATAAAATAATAAGTTAAAGGGAAAAAATTCAATTAAATTCATTCGAAATAAATTGAAATGATGATATTGATTTTTTTAAATTGAAGATACATTTTCATATAGGGAAAACAAGTGTCATATTTTTTCTATTTATAACAATGGGCCTCAAATGTTTCCGAGTTGTTTCCTAGCATTTTAATTTTCAAAAAGTTTCCAAAATAGGAAATCTCCACTGCTACAATGCTTTCGTGCATCACAAATTAATAACATATTTCTAAAATGTCATTCAAGTAATTAATCTCATGTATTATTTAAGATTGACATAATTGAAGAGTAAGGTAAGACCCGCATGCCACTATGTGTGTCACACACCACTAGACGTGGAGTACGAATCTTTATTTCAAACCAAGTTTTGCTAACTGAGTAAGTAATGGCACACGCGACCAATTAGTGGTGCCATGCCACTACATGCGGCACATGCCGCCAACCAAACAAAATAAAAAGCTACCTCTCGGTTTCTAATCAAGGTAAGACCCGCAGGCTACTAGAAGTCGAGTATGGGTCTTCATTTCAGACCTCATACCCATTATTTTGATAACACAACTTTGATTATGGGATCCAATCAAGTTAAGCATTAAGTAGCTTTGCTTGGACTACGAATAGAACTCATTTTGACTCGAATAATCAAATAAAGAATAAAGAATAGGTAGCAAGAGTCATAGTTATTCATCATTCGTGATAACAATGAATTCTTAAACTTGAATCCTATTCTAAATTAAACAATAATGTTTTATTATCATGCCATTTACTTTTCAGTTTATTAGTTTTTCTCATTTAAATTTCAAGTCATTTGCTTTATGATTTTCATTATCGCACTATCATTTATTATGCTAATCGTGAGTTACTAACTTTGCTAACTTTTATGGTAATTCTTTGATGTTAATATTGCCTATTTATTGGCCTTTTAAATATCTGTGATGTACTTGTTATGCTTATTGCTTTACTCTGTATGGTTGATTTAATGCTTTGCTCATATTAAGCTCTATGTAAATGGTTATTAATGGATTCCATTAATTGCAAATTTGAAATATTTATGGGTGGAAAAATTTCATTGGGTTGAAAGCTAGATGGTAAAATAGGGTATGGTTTGTAACTTTATTCTCCTCCCTCTTTCCTTGGATGGTTTAATTTTTGGTTGGTATGTTTGCTAATATTCATGATTGCCATGTTTACAAAAAAAAAAGCATCAAAATTTACTTTTCATCTCAATTAAAGGATAATAATTATATTAGACACGTGAATGGTTGGACAAGTGGAGGTTGGCGTTTTAACCGGGAGGTCCGAGTGCTTGACTGAGGGTAAGTGGTTTCCCAAAAGTGATTTGAGAGAACCAAATTAAGTAGGCTTGATTTATTTCATTTCATAAAGTGGTTTTCTTTTATTGAGCATGTTTAATCCTTGGAAATCAATTCCCTTACTTTGATAAGAGTTTTATTTATTTTGGAGTCGCCACTCTTACAATGGAAAATTCTAAAATTAGCTGATTCCATCCGATTTAAACTAGAGACAGGATTGGGAGTTAGGTACGAAATGGGTAGGTGTTAGACACCCATTTTCCCTAGTAAAATCGGCCTCCTCATGACTGAAGATTCACAAATGGTAATAATGCGATTAACTAGTTTCAGGCATAAAACGACTTTGATGTAATTTTTAGAAAACATGTCATTCAAGCAATTAATCTCATACATAGTGCATAATTTAAACACCCTCGAAGAAAGAGAAAGGAGAAAAGAGTTACAAAACCAACCTAATTATTTACAATCTACCAATTACCCTCTAAATTTCTCATTTCCCTAATAGGTATTACAAACAAGCTATTTAATGAGATCCATAAAGATCTCTTTACATTCTGCATTAATAACCAAAGCACAGTAATAAAGACAAAACATTAAAACCTAGAATAGTAAATCATACAACTCCAAACATCCAACAATCACACAATCATAAATATGAAGAAATGATGCATGAATCAAAATAAGGACTTGATAAACAGAAGGGTTAGCACAACAATAATTATAAAGGTGTTAAATTAAATGACATGAAATTAAATGATATGGAAGTAAAGTGCTGGTAATGTAAGAGCATTAATTAAAGGATAAGAAATTAAAGGTTAATCAAGGTTTAAGATCATGATCTTGATGTTCATCAATGAAGATAAACAAATCCATCAATCACAGCTCTGAACCTTGTTTTAATGCTTGTATAATCCATTTGTGATGAAATATGCATCTCAAATCCTTTAGGATTGGATCTAGGTCACTGGATCTCCAAAATAAGACATTTATTGAGTTTTTATACATTTAGAGCCTCTAAATTGAAGGCCTTTGTGCCACAGGGAGCTATGACGTCCACTATAAGATTATGAAGCACACCACACATAGTGGTGTAGGACCTTTCCCAGATTAGAAATTCTTCTAGCATGAGTAGGGTGAAAATAGGGGAATTTGGACTTATGTGGCGAGAGCCACATGCTCGTGGTGCACACCACACATAATGGCTTGAGCTGCTAGCTTGGGTTGCGCTCCAAAAAGGCACAAAAACCCATTTGCGGTTGATCATAGGTTTTCCTCATAATTAGACCTAGATTAGATGTTTAAGATGCCAAAAAGAAAAAGGTAAATATGGAGAAAAGGGTTTAAGGTTCTCAAAAACTACCTCTTAGAGATTCCATTGAAGATTGAAAGGAAATGGATGAAGGAGCCTAAGTCTTTGTTCCTTGATCCAACAATTTGGGATTGAAGATTAAAAATGTGTTTTTGGGATTTCTAATACTTGCTTAAGGGTTTTTAATAAAATAAATAATGGATCACAATCTTAGAATAAAGGGAAATAATGGTTTCCTTTGATTTCTTAGATTGAGTTTTGAAATTTCAAGAGTTTCCTTAAGTTACTAAAAATCCTAGCCCTAGGGCTCATCCCCTAATGTCTATTTATAGACATTTGAGGGCAGGGTGGACCCATCTAGGGCTGACATGATAAAAATGCCATTGTTGGGCCCCATGATAGGACTAAATCCACTTTTACTAAAATGGATTGAGTGACTCATAAAACGAGATGGTGCACTGAGAAGCTTGTTAGGCAAGCTTAACCCACTTCATGAGCCCGATTTCATTATGAAATGTTCAGTGACTTGAAAAAGTAAAAGTGTTTAAAGACATAGACAATCTCAGCCACAGACCATTGGTCCGAAAATCAAGCGACTAGGAATCCATATCCAATTTTATATGAAAAATAGTGTATAATACCCTAAAACCATGTAGCTGAGGATAAATAGTGTTGAGATGTTATATAACATATCATACAAATCCATTAATAGAAATATAAGTCGCACCATGTGTTAAATGATAAAAACCAGTATCTAAAAATTTTACTTATCACAAATAGTCATGCATAAATATATGCATGACCAAACATAGTTTTAAAGTTACTTAATACATGGTGGGCGTTAAGGAGTTTTAAACTCCTACAAAACAAATTTACAAACTGAGGAGGTGATCAATGTAGACACAATTGACCCTGACCTTTGTTCCATTTTTATCGGTCTGAATAGATGGAATTCTGACCGCTAATGCCTCCTAGTGGTTAAATCTGGAAAAACATTAGCATTTTATATGAGATTTCACTAAGAGAGTAAAAACCATCATAATGATTATTAACCATACAACAAATATCAAGCATCTCAATCAAGGCACACAATACACTTCTAATAATTCAGAACATCTCAAACTCCTCAGGTAGTCAATGCCCGACATCAATCATTACCAGTTGATAGTAAAAATTCACCATTCCATTCATAGAGAAAGAGAACAGATATTACATCATCGTCACTATAAAAATAAGAGTAGCTGATATAGACCATCATCACAGAAATAATATTACAGAAGCATAATTCAAAGCATGATACAAATGATTATCAGATTATTTATGCTATGAGTTGTCAAACCAATCTCACTTCGAGTATTAAATAATAGATTTAAGATATCATATTTAGTTGGATAGCTTTCAAATCAGATATGTTGAACACACAGCTCCAAATTCAATTTATGAGCACACAGCTCTAGATAACATATTTATGAGCATGCAGCTCTAGATAGCAAATTATGAGTACCTAGCTCTAGATAATAGATTTATGAACATGCAACTCCAAATATAGGTCAGATTCAATAGCTGGTAGTGACAGTCATAACTTCCTTTTATCTCTAATGCAGATATGACAGAATTGCATTCACAGATTAGGCTCATTGGCCTCAGAATAACACAACTTCGTGCTTAACTTACCCCTCTTTAGAATGAATCATATGCCTTACATTCATAGATTAGGCTCACTGGACTCAAAATAACACATACCTTTTGCTTAGTTGCCTCTTTTTCAGAAAAATAATTTCTTTTTCATTTCATAATATCAAGTATAAAATAATATCATAATTGATATATCAAAAAAACATTCATCACATACAAATAACCATTATAAGCTTTTACTCACAGTACATAAAGCTGTAGTTTCAAGGCCTAGAAGAGCCTCCTTCTTCACCTTCCCTTATGATCCTTTTACATATTCATTTAGGAATTTACTCAAACACTTGATGTGCATGACTTTAATGCTTAACATTTATCATTCCCCTTTGTATTTTAAACTCTTAGAAAATTCCATGTATTCTCCAATAATCACCTTAACATCCTATATTCTCAACTCAATCAACTATTCATCAATTAACATCATTAAAATTCATCAAACACAACACCATTTAACGAACATTTCTTAAGCTCCTTAAATTTTCATAACTATATAAATATGGTAGCTTCAATTTAAACACAATTCTTTTTAAACCAACACTTAATAACATCATTAGGATGCTTAATTAGCCAATTAAACTCATCAATTCACATTGAAAACATCATCTTCATAATCTACCTCAAGCAAAAGAATCTTCACTCTTATACCTTAGATGTGATTTTTCTTAATTCAAGCAAATTAAAGTTCAATTCATAGTTTATATAATCAATACCAACTAATTAACACTTAAAATCATGTTTATTTTACTTAGTTCCATTAAAATCGATCTTTCAATCTTTCATTCAAAATCTCCTCTTTAAAACCCTAACCATATCTTATCCAAATCATGCAAATAACTTAGGATTAAATGAAAACTAACTCACCTTTGATGATTTCCAACAAAAGCCCTTTGATTTCAAGTGTTAATTTTAAGAGAAATCAACTTTTCTTCTTCTTCTCCTCCTCTCCTTAAGTTTTGACCCCTCCCTCTTTCTCCTTTCTTTTTATGTTTTACTTCCTCTTATTTAGGTTATCATATGGTATATAAAGGATAAAAATGATGTGCAAGTCACACGACCATCAAATTCCTCCTAACTCCTCAAAGTCCCTTTTATTCATGTTTTGTTTTTACCCACACTTTTAATTACAACTTTTCTTTTATTCTAATCAAGTCCATAACCATCCATTAAATCTTAATTAATCTCATTTATGCCTTAATTAAACATTTTAGATTATTTAACATCACATGATTAATTACTTAATTAGGATACTAATTAAGGTGCGTCATGTGCTAGCTTCCCATTGCTCTGACTTGAGCACATTTAACCATCTCCTAATTAATCTATATAATCACTTTTCACTTCAATTAACTTATAAGCTTGGGATTTACAACCCTATTGACATATTAAGGCAGTAGTCTTAATCAACAAATCACTAAAACATGCATAACTCCATAACAGTCTCAATATACTTTTTTGAATTAGCTCACTCTTAAACACCGTATATTGATGTACTAAAGGCTTTAAAGAGCATAAGCACAACATCTATATCTAGGATAGACTGCCAAAACTTCTCTAATTCAGAGCTTATCAAATTTATGCATTTGCATACTTATATTCATACTAGATGTCTCATGTGCATATTCATGGTTAGGCATATCACGACCTAATATTTATCATAAAAGAATTACAAATGCAAGTGTTTATACGTTCGTATCTGTAACACCCGCCGCCTAATCCCGAAGAACCAGACGACGGATGCCACAATCGGTGCCGGAGCACCGTCTTATAGCACTTATTAAAACTAGATCACAAATTAAGAGTGGTTAAATTTCCATAAGGAGGCAAGTAATTTACA
>CANUEP010107468.1:0-59934 GCA_947857235.1 Jatropha podagrica
CCCCCCCCCCCCCCCCCCCCCCCCCCCCCCCCCCCCCCCCCCCCCCCCCCCCCCCCCCCCCCCCCCCCCCCCCCCCCCCCCCCCCCCCCCCCCCCCCCCCCCCCCCCCCCCCCCCCCCCCCCCCCAAGAAATCCATATTTAAAAAGATTAGTAGGTGCTCTTGTAATTAATAATTCTTTTAAAAATTATATAATTACCCCAACTTAACTTAAATATTGGATTGGAGCTTTGCAATACTCATAGTTACCTGGGAATGATTCAATGGAGCGCACTGCCTGGTACCAACCGGCATATATATCAAAGAAACAACTTACGACCTGGTAACTGCATCATTTGGTACATCCACTGCTTTGTTTTTTTCTTTGTCTGCATTTTCTTACATTAATTCCTGGATAAATGCATTTTGCTCGAGAGAATTACACCTTCTGATAATAAAAAAAATTACTCAGTAATGTTATATATTGAAAGGTACAAGCACTGTACATTGACGCATTGAAAATGAAAATTAATCCGAAATTTAATAATAGGATTTTTGAAGTCGCTGTTTCAGTAGTTAAGCCACTGATAATCCTTGCTGGGTTCCATCTCCCATTGGATTTTAATACAATAGTTTTTCTCAGAAAATTATTAGGAAATTCCAAGCATGCTCTGCTACAGTACTATATAATATAATAATTTTTTTTAAAAAAAAAAAAAATCTGATTTGCCATTTATAATATTTGTAAAATTATATTACTGTGAAGAAAATTTCTATCGCGAAGCAAATTCCTGTGCTGATCTCTCAAGATTTTGAAACCTTGGTTCATTCTATTTTTAACCTTTCTGACCATTCTTTTCTTCTTTGAACTTTTAATATTTTCACTAACCATATAAAAAATCTTGCCGTCCTTTCCTAATAAATAAATGACAGTGAGATATTTTCTGCTATGATGAAGTAATTATCTGCACATTTTGAGAATTACATTACTATAATTAATTAATTATTTAATTATTTAATATAGTTCCTAATTCAAGAAAGTAAAATTTTTGCAGCATTTCTAGCATCGTAGTCTTCTTCCAAGTGGATCGATAACTTCGAGTCATGGTGTCCCTTTATTAGGATGCTAAACCTAGTTATGGGTTTCCTCATCCCACGCGTCATGCTACGAAAAAACAAAAAATAAAATAAACAAGAGAGTGTATAAAAAGTTAAAGTTGAAGGCAAGTGATGTCACTGCTTTCAGATCCATCATCTCTCAACAAGACTCACATTATGCTTATAATAATTAATTAATTTATTTATTAACTTAAAAGGTTTAAGATAGCTACTTAATTAATTGTCTTTCCAGAAGAGAATCAACTTATATTTTATGATTAAAAAAATAATTAATTACTCATTAGAAAGCATCATTAGAGAGAAGTGTTCTATTGTTACAAGATGGTGACTTTGGTTGTTGATAGGTTGTCTTCTTTCTCTCTTTGTGATGGGCTTTGATTTGGAAGTTTAGTGTGCAATAATTTTTTTTTTTGTACGAGGCAAAAGTGGTCACTATAGATGGTTAAGCCAATTATTGCTGGTGTATTAAGCTTAATCATACAATTTAAAAATGAAAATTGTATATTAAACTTTATTTTAAGTTCAAAATGAACTAAAAAACAAGGGGAGATTCGTTTTTTCCTTAATCCAGTAATAAAAGATCATGCATGCTAATTGTCATTAGCTAGCTAATAATTCATCATCTATTTTATAATTTAGCGATTAATATTTCTAATACCTCATTTATAAAAAGTATATTATACTAGTTTAATTTATAAAAATATTTTTTATATATATATATAGTTTTTATTTTAATTAATTCAATGATTTTGATTCAACTTTTAGGTTATTTTTAGAATTTTATTCGAATTTGATTTAATTTATAAAAGTATATTGGTCTTAAAATTTAGATTGAATCAAATGTTCATGCACTAGGTATGACATTCCCTGGACAGTTGACACCTCCGTCAGCTAAATTATTTAATGGCCTAGTAGATTTTGCATCAGCAGGGTGCGGAGCTTAATGGAATGCAATGAGTAAATCTCCTGCACATGCAGCTCCTTATGAGCTCCAAAGGTCATATGGTGCAATGAGTGCATCTTCACCTTCACTTGCAGCTCAATCTTCCCAAGCGGGTTGTGGCTGGGGCTTTGGAGAGTCCTTGTGTTAGGGTTTGGAAGAAAGTTAAATAAAGGTTATTATCATCTTTCTTATTTACATTAACGGAAAATATATAGATTTTTGGACGAAAGACTTGAATATTTGGCAGCAGCATAATTTAGATGTCAAACACTATATTTCTAATAATTGAAAAGTTCCTTAACATAGTTTTTAAAGGTTAAATGTTTAGCTTTTAATAAATTTTTTTTAACAATTATACTCATTCTCTGAATTTCAACTGATTAAACAATTAATGTTCTTTTTGTCATTTTATGTTGCTATATTTATCGAACACTTTTAGTTTAAAACGTTATATTAAAGCTAGCTAATAACTGTTAAAACACTTAATATTGCTGAATAAGCCCTAAGTTTTAAGAAAGTTTTGTCCATAGGATAGGGTGAATATTGGGATGGCAATTCCTGCCAGTAGAACAGCATAAGGAGCAGCTTTTGCTTCTCTGTTTTCCTCACAGACCCCAAGTACAAGGGGTTCATTGGCAGTGTAAGCAATAAGGAGGGAACTTTCTTCTTATTTTCAAACACAAATAGTTGAAGAAAACATCTCAGCAACTGCACCTGATTCTTGATTCATATAACATAGAGTGCACTATAATGAAATGATATAGTATGTAATTAAACATATTTTTGTTCAATGAATTTAAATAAAAACGTTCCATATCTATCAAGAAAATTCTGTACTGTAATAGCTAATTTTCTCCGAGGAAAAAAAGTATAGTAATTATAAAATATTGAATAACAAGTATTGGAACAAAATAAAAAAGAAAAAAAAGAAGAAGAATTCTAATAAATGTCACTTTACCAGCTATGATAAAAGGAGAACTAAATTACTAGACATTTTGACTGCCGCTAAATGGACCTTCCTTTTGGTTTAGAGCAACATGAACAGCCTTGGCTGCTGCAACAGCAGAATCTCCTCTCTTGACAATTTTCTCAAGTTCTCCAACTTTCTCAGACAGCATTCCAACATTTGAGTTGGTCAACTGGACCAACTCGTTTGCATTTTCCAGAGCAGTGCATAACTGGAATATTTAGGGAAAAAAGGATTAACAAGGTTATGGATTGAGAATATCATTACCGTACCATATTCTTGCCATCTACCTCCTCATGAAACACATGCTGCATTTGCTTTAGTAATGAATTTGTGGTAGATGTTGTGATAGCAGTGCATTATGTACTTCAAAACATAAGCCAACAGGAAATGACATGTGTGGGCATGCGTACAATTAATACATAGCCCAGAAAAATGTTTAACATACTAAAAATTGAGGCAGAGCAACTCTACATATCACATGCACACTTAGATATTCATTACCCTACCTTTAGAGTCAGACCCGTCCATGAATTATCTTTTCCTGCAAATGCCTCATTCAATTGGCTGTAGTTTTCCTGAAGCAAGATAGCAGAAAGTTAGTTGAGGAGCTCTGGTAGATACACCCTAGGTTGATCTGATAGCACGCATAGCTGAATTATGCCCAAATTTTCATATGAAAGTTTGAATTTTAAATAAAGTCCTCCACAAGGACATCTATCAGTGAGGTCAAATTATCTTGTTAGTTCAGTAGATATAATCAAAGAAATTTTATAGAGAGCATACTATCTTGCCCCCAAAATTCCACTACCCAGTGGCATCCACCAAATCTTGGAAGGGGAAATCCTCTAGCATCGTCGCACGAAGTGAGTCCTCCCATATCAATAACCCAATCATGCACCCTAGTGTAATTCCTGCATTAACTTAATGACAAAGGTAAGGCTAACTAGGAGTGGAAGCCAGGATCCAAATTTCACCGTTAACAATCTCTTTGCTACCCCATACCCATAATCCACCCTAGTATCTGCAAACCTATGAAGTTATTGCACTAGAAATGGCAGATTCTTAAACTTTTTGCTTTTAAACGTAATAGTGGCTACCATTAAGCCACTTCAGTTTTCTTGTTTGAATTCGATTACCCATCATAATAAATAGAAGTACTGTAGACAACATCTCAAATTACACTAGTAATACTATATACTAAAGACAAGATAAAATTAAATCAGTTAGAACGAAATTACTTAAGGCCAACTGTTGCAGCAGAAAAATTCAATGAAAACTATCCAGAGCAGACATTAGGTCAAAATAGTGATTGCAATGGGAGTTATTAGATGATTGAATGCAACTGAAGAGAGAAAAAGGAAACCTGGAAAAGCTTGGTAAGATCCAAGGAAGATTGAAGGGTATTGTTAGAATCAAGAATTGAAGCTGAAGAAGGGGAGGCTACTTCTTTGCAGGCTTGGTGATGATCAGATGCTTTAACACCATCTTCTTCTTTCTCGCCAAGATCGCTCAACAAATCTCCTATGCACAGCAATGGTCCTCCAACCCCTTTCATCTCTTTCTCGCGCTCGCACCTGTACGCAACGCTTTCTAGTTTTGTGTTGTATCCACTAAAACGACATCGTTTTTTTAACTGCTGTACTTTACAAAAAAATTATAAACGGAAAAATAGAGGCCAGCGTGTAACTGTTTATGCAGGAGCAGAGTTCCCAATTCACATTTTCATTTTTCCTCGAGGGTTCATCTTCAAGTACTCTTCTTTTCACCAGGTGAGCTTCGAAAATATTCGATAGCATAATGGGTATCCAGCAGCTTTTCTTGCCTTTTCTTTTTCCATGGATTTTGCGGATTTTTGGGTTTATGTTCTCAACAATAATCGAGTTTTTCACTAAATTAGCAAAAAATGGGAACAGGTTTGAAGTGGGTTGCTAGGTTCATATCTAGGAATTAGAGGGCAATAATCAGAAATGGCAGGACAGGAGAATGTTAAGCACCTTGAGGATTGCTCGGTTGCCAAGTCAGTTCCTTTTTTTTTTTTTTTTCCTTTTCCTTTTCAATTTTCCCTATTCAAATTTTCGTTTGTTTCTTTTATGTTTTCCGATATGTAGTTTGTTGATTGTCTTGTTTGGGTTAGATTATACCGACTTGTGCATGCACTTATTTATTCGCCTTGTAGGCATTTCGTTTCAGATGGATAAAATGTTTAGAATCCTATAGAGCTTACTATGCTGATACAATGTTGTTGCTCTTTTATGTATTAGTTTAAAGGATTAACAATCCTAACCAATCTTTATTTTTGGTGCTAGTAAAGTTATTATTCTTGGATGCACAAACCAAAACCAAAATCTTTTTTGTGCTAATACATGTGATAAATAAATTTTTGTTCTAAATCCTTACTAGAGACAAAGATTTAACTAGATTGGTTTTCTATGTTTCATTCACATTTTCTTGGTCTTGTAGTTTGTATCAGTTGGCATTGTAATTCTTTATCTAGGTTCACCTATCATTTGCATATTTTGTTTTGCTCCTATTGAATTGATATTACAAGTTTTAAGGTACTTCCATGTATGTACTAACAGACTTTGTTGCAAATGCTGTTTGGGAAACTTTGAAATTTAAATATCTTGAACCATTTGACTATAAGGTGAACTCAATTTATTCACCTTAATTAAAAGACAAGCCCAAATTAACAAGCATGGTTGTGCTTCCATCTTTTAGCTATTCAGCAATTCTCTCCTCAACTTCAATTTTATTAATGTTTCAGAAAGTCATGCCTCTTGACTCTTGTGTCATGCTTATGAATGTGAGAAGTAATCCATGTTGGTATCTGCAGTGCTTTAGGCACATGGTTCTTCTCGGTGGCGGGAGCTTTGGTAGCAATTCCAGTAGGGATAAAACGGAAATCCTTAGCACCTCTGGTATTCTTTGGCACCACAGGCACAATGCTTGATATTATCATGGGCATCAGTCAATGTGAAAGAGAACATGCAGAACGGCAAGCAAAGCTGCTGGAAGCACAAAATTCTACTGCTGAAGCCTCTTTTTCAGGAACAGGATCCGAGTCTTGAATCTCTGAAGCTGGTAAATGCTTGATCTCATTTGGCATCATTTTAACTTGCTTGGCATGGGAGACGAATTTCCTTTGGTCAATTGGATAATCTTTGTTCTTTCACTTGGTTTTGATTCAACATTCGGTTTTTTGCCGCCTTACTCTCTGAAGTTGTTTTTGTTTATGTAACTTCATACTGTGGTGTCAACAACAAATTTGTCATGATTGAATAAAAACAGAGAGCTTGTTTTGAAGCTGCTGCTAAAAATGCTCAGAAATGTCCAAGCCACTACAGTGTTAAAGTAAAACTTGGAGGAACACAGTTCAACCATTTTTTTTTTCTGAGCACAAAAAGAAAAAAATGGCATTCTCTTGTAGAAAAATAACTTTTTCAACTTATTTATTGTTCAACATCAACCCTATTTGGTTCTGATGCATGGAATTGACACATAAACCATTTCAAACTTCCCAGCTTCAATATCTAGATTGGCATTCACACTAACTTCGAATTTCAAGGGACTGTTCTTCCCCGGTTGCAACAGCATCTTTAGAATTATTAACCAAATCAAGTGGAAATTAACATTTTGATCATGACTTCGTTTCCTCTCATCTGGTGAGCAAGAATTCACAACAGCTTTCATAGTACCTTTAGAAATTTTCTCTTTGTGAGGATCTTTTCGGCTACAGTTTTCACCATGGTTTTGCCCTTTATAGCAGGAGTAGACTCTTTCAGCCTTGATGTTCCCGAACAAGAGCTCTGCAGCCTTGTTTCTTACAAATAGCGGCATGTATTCTGATTCATCCCACACATACAACTGCAGGAAGATAATCACAATCAGCAAGAGGGTTATCCCAAGATGTCAAACAACCACAATCTACATTCTGTAAGAACTGTTTTAGACGTTGAAACAAACTGTCACTATTTTCATAGTTGAAAGAGAAAGATATAGAATACAAAAAGGATATATCATCCTCAAAAAGGACACAAGAAACACAAATTTGTTTTAAAATATTTTCTTATTAAAGGCGGGAGAGTAATTTCAAATCAGTGTGTGGAAGAAAACAAAATGACGAGAAAACGCCATTTGATAGGTGGGTAGAATACACTCTTCACAACCTATAATGCGGTGCCCGTAGTATTTAACATTTTAAACAATAAAAGGTAGGTAAGGTATATTAAATAAAAAAACAACCAGAAAATCGATACCATGAAGGGCCTATAAATCAAGCCTGCTACATGAAGGTGATCTGAGCTTCTTGGACAATAGAGTGGAACAGAATTTTGCTTGAACTCAAACCTGAAGCAGCCAAAAATGCGATCAGTGATCAAATTTATCACCAATTTGGCATATAAGTAAATAATTGCAGCGAAGTAGATTTATTCGTTCCTCACCCATTCTCTGAATCCAAAGGAGAACCACATAACTGACAGCCAATACAAGTAAAATCCTCCACTATGTTACTATCTCCATTGTTGGTGATTCTCCTGCTAACAAACATCTTTTCTTCATCAGAGTCACCAAGTGCTCTCCAGGTAATAGGTAGAAAAATTTCACCTGCAGATGCATTGACTATTGCCTTACAGGAATTCCTTAGGTGCAGTACTTCTGAAAGTAGGAAACAGTCCCGAGATTCACTCTGTTCTGGTATCATCCAGTTCCTTGAGAGCTTCCTCTTCTGCTTTGCAAGATATTTTCAGAAATTACACATGAATGCAGAAAATATATGCCTCAGTATTAGCATAATTTATGAGAAAATAATACATGGTATGTTGTTCTCGGAAAACTTTATCATCCTAAATGGGCAGCTTGTCCACTTTGTAGTTAATCCAAGATCATGATCAGAATAACTTGATTCTATGACCTCTTAATTTCCCTTAATAGAGTTCAAAGACGTAGAAACTTGAGGATGAAAATGAGAAAGGCAGCATAATCGTGTTATATTTAGAATCATCCAGAAAATAGAGTACCATAAATGGGGCAATTCAAATATATATAAGGAAATGAGTTGAAAAAACTTAAACACTCGTTCACGAAGAAAGCTTTCCATCTTTTCAAGACCAAAAAGGAGTTCGGTTCAGCAGATTCATGTAGCTGATATCGAATTTGTACCCAAAGGTTCATATTATTCAAATTACTATAGCAACATACATGTATTAGAAAGAAGAAAGAATACCTCAATGCCATTTGATCCAATGCTGTCCAGAGCAGAACCAGCTCTCTGAACCCATTTTATAACCTTCACAAGCTTTTCCATTGTTGTTTTCCCAGCTCGACATTGCCCTATTAAGTCATCTACACCTACATATATTTGCAGAAATTCATTTTATAAGTTGATTTGAATTGAGCTTCAAATTATCTAATCTTTCTAAACCCCAAGGAGATAAAAAGGAAAATAAAGCCACCTTTTGAGAGGAGCACTTGATAAGGATGGATCAGACATAGTAGAGATGAAAATTGAACAGTTCTTGCCTCAACAACACATCCAAATTTAGTGATTTTGACATCTGCAATTCAAAAAATGAATAACCAAAGTTAATTTCTTAAACTGAAATTTCTCAAACCGATTGCAGTACCAAATTGGAAAATTTTGAAGGCTAAAATTATCAGAATCAATCGGAGCTTACTTTGCAACAGTACGACATCACCAGCAACCGCCGTAGTTGCCATTTGCTTTTGCCACAAAGAGACTGAGAAAAACGATAACGTATCATCACCAACCTGAATGTCTGTCCTGATCACTTCTCCGCCTTCCGATAATTTATACTGCCCAAAAACCATTTCTCAAAACTACGACCGAAAAGATAAAACATAAATAAACACAGAGACAGACCTGAACGGGATTGCATCGGTGAACAAAAACGAGAAGCTGAACAAAGTCGCCGATGTGAGAAGAAGCTTTGGAGAGATCGATCAGTGGTCCGTACCATCCGATTGCTGAGGTCATCTCCTCTTGATGTTAAATGTAATGTATTCTGTCGCCTTTTAATTTTGGCGCTTAAAATAATTTTCAGTAGGGAGTTTGGAGTATTTACCATTTTATTAGACATTGGTTGAGCATTCGGTTCGAATCGAGCCGAACCGAATAGAATCATCCTTAGTCGAAATAACTCGACACTGGAATTGAAATAATCCTGATCCAAAATATTTCTTTTTTTATTGACAAATAGCTGAACCAAAGAACCAAACTCAAAATTGTTATCATTCTAAAGGAACATAGTTAACTAAAAAATCAAACCAAATTAACGAAAATAACGTTAGTTTGATTGCAATTTACAGTTCAAAACTTGTAATTCAATTATTTCAATGGATCCAATTTTCTTCACAAAAACCCATTCTCAAATCAAGAAACTAAATTCAGATTTTTTGACTAACCGAATCAAACCAATACCATCAGTTTCAATTCGATTTTGCTCACCCCTTCTACCTCCCAAGTGTTTACTGCATAATTTATCAATTATAGTTGCGCAATGTCAAAAAGTTCGAAAAAATTTCTCCTTCAAATGATTGAAGGAAAAATAGGAAGATGTTATTATTCCTCCCCTTCTTGCAAACAGGGAGAAGGGAAAAAAAAAACATTACCTTGTTATTTTCCCCTCACCCAAACATAACCTTCATCTCAATTCGAACAAATCAAATCCCTATTCAAACAAAAACCAAAAAACAATATATCCTCAGCGTTTTATTATTAACTGTTCATAACACATAAGAAGCAGAACCCAGCCACCCAAAATTAAAAGTTATTGGGCTGCAGAACTTCAAATTACAAGAGAAATAAAAGCTCAAACTCGACCTCGACTCAGTCAAACTTCTTAATTACCAATAGAACTGGCCTACAAAAACAAGGGCCAATCCCATGAAGCAGCTTTTGTTAAAAACAGCTACCAGAGCTAAAAGGCCGGTAATATCTACACCTTAAACTAGACGTTTCAACTGTTGAGAAAATATAAATTACTCTCTTTAACTAACTATTTCGACTATACACTAACATGCTTATCTACAACAGAGCTTGTCTTCTCCTTTACAAGCTCGGTTACCTTCACTTTTATTACCTCATCAGCTCATTCAGTTGCAAATGTAATAAGCTCATATCATAACATTTAGCTAAAATATGAGCTCATGTATAGCCTTACTCCAATATCAGTGGGTCCATCATTCCCACCAATTGCATGAAGCGCAACAGGAATTGTTGAAAGAGGACGCACAGTAAGGGGGAAAACTAAGGGATCAATTTCAGACTCTGAAATGGGATCTACATGATGAGATGGCATGTCATTATCATCTAATTGTGTGGCACTGCACTGAATTGCACTCCCTTCAACTGCAGCAGGATCCAACTTCAGGTTGCACGGATTTACAAGCCATGCAACCTCATTCAATGCCTTGTAATAACCAGGCCCAGATTTTCTAACTGTGCGTTTGAATGCACATAAACTTAACACCAATGTTGATGTAGCCTCAAACCACTCTACTGTCAAGCCTTCAACTTCATCATAATATATTCGCCGTTCAATCTGAAACCATACACACAACCATCACCGTGGAAAACTAGTATAAGACAACTATATATAACCTAATAACAAAATATACTGAAGAGCAGAAAGTTACTTACAGCAAGCTTTTGAATATCAATAGACATAAACCTTGGCCCCAGACCCAAAACTCTAGCTTCTGAAAACAAAACCTAGAGATAAAATGAAAAATGAATCATCAAGTCCTGACCAGTAGAGGGAAAAAAAGCAATAAAACAATGGAAAAAGGTACACCACTGCCAGAGGCATCAATGGAGGAAAGAACACACCTCTTTCTTCTTCAACAAAACCCACATGTACAGTTTATCACAGGCATCCTTGACATGCCTGCTAGCTAGCTTTCTCTCATTACAGTAAGCAGCAACATCTGAAAGTAATTCTGTGCAGGGTATTTTATATTTAAGTGCTGCAGCAGAAAATGCTTCCCTGCCTTCCGAGGATTCAGCAGCATCTTTATCAAAATAAATACCAGTGAAACACCTTGTGACTTCCTCTTGCATGCTTACATTATGCAATTTTCTTCTACTTCTCATATACAACTCCTCTGCTTCTATAGCTGCAGCCAATGTTCGATGTACAACAATATCAGGATACCGACGCAATGGTGAAGTAAAATGCGTGTAGAGAGGAACAGCAAGTCCATAATGACCCCAATCATTTGTATTATCTTTCATGTCACCACTGCAAAAGTAGGTTGCCAATTGCATTGGTTTTGAAGCATAAGACATAAGAATACCAAACAGAGAATCATCCTTGAGCTTTTCCCTGATACGCTGCAATGATCTATGGAAGTGACCAGAGGAAGTGGTGTCCAATTCTAGACCATGCTTGCTACAAAAAGCTTCAAACTCTCTTAGCTTCCGCATATTAGGTTCAGGATGCCTCCGCAATAAAGCACTATCTGGGAAAGCTCTAGATATAATTTCAGCAGCTGTCCTATTTGCCAAAAGCATGAACTCCTCGACAATGAAATTAGAGTCCTTCCGTTCAGAAAACATACTATCATATGGAATTCCATATTCATCAAATAGAAAAACAATTTTGGAACTTTCAAGCTGCAAAGCCCCATTATCAAACCTTTTCTCCCTTAAAGTTTTTGAAATTTCATGAAGAATCTTGACAGATCTAATGACATCTGCCCATTCAAAAGGGCCATGCAACTGTGGCAGGCCATTTCCATATGTACTAGAAGCATCCTCGTCAAGCATCCCATCAACCATATCCTGAGCATGTTCATATGAAAGCTTGCAACAAGACCGTATGACAGTGTGACCTATCCAACGATCTATCACATCTCCAGCACCATTCAAGTCCCAGAAAATCGAAAAGGCAAGTCTATCTACTCCAGGGTTAAGTGAGCCTAGATTCTCAGAAAGAAGTGGAGGCAACATTGGTAATTTGCTCCGCGACATGTAGACACTTGTTGATCGAATCTGAGCTTCTATGTCTAAGGCCGTATCAGGTAAAACAAAATATGAGACATCGGCAATGTGAACACCAACTCTGAGAGTACCATTTTGCACCCTTTCAACTGAGAGAGCATCATCTAAGTCAGTGGCAGTGGAAGGGTCAATGGTAAATATGCACAAATTTCTAAGATCTCTTCTAATTTTAATTTCCTTTGCTGGCACTTTCCAAGCATCACATGGTAGGCAAGACAGAGATTCAGGTGAAAAATCAGAACAGCAAATTGCATTTTCATATAAAATTGCATTGATTTGTGGCTCCATTTCACTACCCCGTCCAAAAATATGTGAGACATGGGCTTGTGGAAAAGGACTATCTTCATCCCAATTATCAATTTGCGCAGCTACCAACTCCATCTCAATTGTCGGGTCTCCTTCCTCCAACCTTTTCTTGATAGGGTCACATAAGCTTTCCATGAGGACCATCATTTTAGGAAATTTTGGATCAGTGGGAGTAAGTTGTATGTACTCATGGGCAGAGACTGATAACGAATTTTTGTTCTTTTTTCCATCTTTCTTACAAGCTTCCCTGTAATATAACCACTGCTTGACATTTAGAAAACCAACAATAGTATCTCGACGAGGAGATCTTTCAACAATAGCCACAACTCTACCAGTTGGGCGTTTTGATGGGTATGAATTGATCATAGCACATAGCCTACCCACACCATTCATGACATCATTCTGCCCATTAGAACTAAAATGTGAAGTGTCTGAAGCAGATGGCTGATGCCCATTAATAAAATTATAACCGACTGGACCATTCCACTCCTGACGAACACCTTCGTAAATACAAGCACCATCCTCACAATGAATTCCTTTCTGAGGAGGAGAGACACTTCCAGGATTAGTGTACTCATAATCTTCCATTTTACTTTTGTGCTTGTACTCATGGGCTTCTACGGCCAAAATGCTATCTTCCGCTGAAGAAAGATTAGTGGATGGCCCACTGGAGCCCTTCATCTTAGTCCAGCATGGCAATGGATCAACTTTGATGACAACTATGTCTCCTTCCATCTACAGATGGAAAAAGTGATATCAAACAGCTAGAAGCCCCAAACCATTCAAAAGGGTAATTTAATACAAATACATACCAATATTGACACTTCTTTTTACAACTGGCAAGCAACACACATCATGAATATTTAATTTAAAACATTAAACATTCCTAGCTGTGACAGAAAAAAAATGTCTTGCATCTAACTAACTATTGTTTGCTGTCTAACCATTTAATAAGGTTAAAAGACATAAAAACATCATAAATTGGATAATCACTGAGAACAACTAATCCAGACTTACAGCTCTGTTCTGAGCAGCAATTCCGCTGATGAGAACATCCGTGGAAACCCCATCAATTTTGCAATATGCCTGTCAATAGGAACACCATATGCAAAGTTCTAAGCAAGAAATAACAAATTAAGACAATTGAACAAATTGTGCACATTATAAAAATATGCAGGATCGTGATACATACCTCAACCTTATTGTGAGCATTCACATGAAATAACGCCTTAAATGCATCACCTTTCTGTAAAATATAAATATGAACAAATGGATCAGCTAATCTCACCAATATCTAAATACAAAACGATAGCATTAGTATTTAGTTAAATATCAAACTAACCTCTAATGCATCATTAATAGCGTCCATGGACCAGTACGGAGTAAAAATTTTACCCCTAGCATTACCATCAAACTGATAGAAGGTGAGTGCATCCTTGTTCACGCACGTTCCAAAGGGAACTCCAGGAGCAAAAGGTTCAGGACATGAGTTTGAAAATACTTGCCCACCAAGTGCAGATGGTAATAGGGGTTCCAATTGCTCATGAATATGCATAATCGGCATGGAATTGAAAGCAACATTTGAGGCTGAGGTCAGCCTATGCTCATCAGGACCATGAGCATCTACTTCTGGCTGCCTTGATGAAGAGCAACTCATAGATGATGTATAATTTTTCATTTTGCCACCGTTTCCAAAGGAATGTGACAACTCCCCACGTACTTCATTTATTGAACTAGAAGCTGTTCTCATGATAATCAAGGTCAAGAAAATAAAACCCAAATCATTTAACTGATAGTTACACATGCATTCAAACAGTGGGAAATAAGGATATTAGTTTAGACGCCAGTTAAAGGGAATCATTTTAGAACCAAAAACAAAACATGTGTATGAGATAACAAGAAAAAAAAATTGAAGTGTGCTATACAAGCCCCGTTCTTTTAAGAATCACCAAACACCTAAAATTCATAATCCTATCCAAAGAAACAAACCAAAACTTTCATACATTACTGAAAGCAAGTAATGTTACTCAGCAAGCAAATCAAAACTGAGTGTAACGACAGAAGCAGACAAGAACATAAAAGGACAAGAGAGAAAAATTAAAAATCAAACCCACCAAACCTAATGTTCACAACTAACTCAAAATTCAACAGTTCACGAATAACTGTAATTAACAAGTAAGCTTAAAGTAAGGATCGTTGCCCAAGCTATAAAATCCACCGAAACATCAATAAACATTTACCTTGATTACGAGAGTTCTGCTTAGATCGACGATTAGATCGCCGCTTATTTTTCTTCCTTTCTCTATCCTCATCTCCACCATCCTCAACCCTCTCAACCACCACAGACGACGATAACTCAGTAGCGCCCTTCATGATTCCACTCAGTAATAAAAATAACTTAACAGAAAAAAGAACAAAAAAAAAAAAAAGAATAATACTAAAAAAAACTGTAAGTGATTAGACCCTAAAAACAGAGGCAACTTCCGATTTTGCAAAAAAAATATATCCGGAAGAACCGATATTCAAGGGAAAATTTGAAAAACAAAAAAAGAAAAAACAAATAGTATCAAAGGCAAAACCAAGAACACAAGAAAGGAAAGGGAAGGAGACGGTGATAGGGTTTTATAAGAAGATAGTCTTTTTTAGAGGGAAAAAGTTGTCGGATAAAGAATTAATTAATAATAATAAAAAGGGTGGAGAGAGAGTGGGTGGTGAAGTGAAAAAGGGGAAAGAGACGAGATGATTGGTCGGCGAAGACAAGGTGGCGCCGACTATCGATTCTTTTGTCGATTACTTGCTGCTGCTACTACTAATACTGCTTCTCCCTATTCCTACTCTCTTATCATTTTCTTTCTCTTTCACTTATTTTCTTTTCATTTTCTTTCCCTTTCTTTTACTTTCTCTCTCTGGAAGCTGTGTTCTCTTTTATTATTATTATTATTATTATTTGTTATTTTGATTGTGGATAGTGGCTGGTGTCCTTGGATCTCGCAACACGTGTCCTTTTGGGACTGGCGGGTGCCAAGTTGCGCCCAGGTAACTTGTAGGTAGGAGTATCAATAAAACCGTCTAAACCGTCCAAACGGATTCAAATAAAAAAAATCGATCCAAAACCCACGGTTTTAAAACTTAATGGTTGGTTTAATTTTAAAAAATTTGAAAACCGAATGTTTATTTTGGATTATGATTTATGTGTGTGAATTTCTGAATTTATTTTGGATTATGATATAATTTTTATGATTTGATTTGATTTTAATTTTTTTTAAACGGTAACCTTAAGTTTGGCTGCATTACTGTACTATAACCAAACCAAACCAAACCTACCACGAACAGGCCTAGTTGTAGGTGAGTTGGAACGACAACGTGGTGAAATTTCTGCTTGCATACGTCTACGTAAAAGTCGTCTGGACGGTGGTGTAAATAATTAGAAAAATAAGGTGCACCTGTTTTTATTTTAATTAATTTTTAAAATTGACATCATCATAAGTAATTTTTATGTACATTGCACTGAATCTAACAATAGTTTCTTTTGAGTGATATAAATCATACTTATAAATAATTAAAGTTGCATATGAGCTGTTCAAAGTTGGATTCCATTGGAGGTTTTGAATTGATTGAATTTAAAATCATTTACTTAACTCTTTTAAAAAACGAGTTGGACTCCAATTTAATTTTTTAAAATATACATGTATTTTTATCATCTCGATTCATTTAAAATATGATTTGTTATCAGTTCTATAATAATTCTATAATAATAATAACTAATCGTGATTCCATTCTTCCCGCGCGATATTTGAATGTTTACTTTTATTGAATTTTATTATTGTCATAAAATTTTAATTTAAATTTTTTTTATATAAAAATTAATATATATCATTTAATGTATCAGATTTGATCTCTGAATTATAAATTTTTGGTTAATTTTAAAAAAATATCCATAGTCCAAATTTTATAATAAAGTAATATAGTAAAAACTAATATTTCCGAGGTGTAATAATTTGTATTATTTAATTAATTAAATGTCACGATTTAAAACTGTGGACCGGACTAACACTAGAACTTAGATAAATTTAAAATCTCTGAGGCCCGTAGTAAGTCTAAACAATTAAAATTCATTTCTATTATTATTTGACTAACGGAATAGTAAGTTTATATTATGACATTATTCATGCAATAATCAGAGTTAACATTTCTGATCCAGCCTTAATATTAAATACTGTTCGCAGCTCGAGCCCATATCTATTTAATAATATTCTCATATAAATATTTATTTATCATAATATGATCAAACTATTCCTATTATATAGTCTCCAAATATTCAAAAAGAACACTCCACAATTTATTTATAATCACATGATAATTCATTTTATATAATCAAATATTAATTAAACATCCTAACTGCGGAGTTAAGTAAAATGTGCAGAAAATCACAAATATTAACAGATAATTCATATTAACATATTCGAATCTTTGCGAAGAAGGAAACAGAGTCTTACAAATCAACGGTGTTTTTATATCCTGAAAAATGTTTATGGAAAGGGAGTGAGTTTCACTAAATTCAGTAAATAATAATAAATAATGCAAACTCACACATTCTAGCAGTATGCTTTCACAATATAATAAATGGGCATACTTCATAAATACGTGTCATACATCAGCATCTTCAAACAAATTACATTTAAATATTCATAATATGTGAAAATTGATCAGTAAAATCACAAATTCACCTATTGACCCCCGACCAATTTCTATTATAATAATATATATGTAACGGGGAGCCGATCTCCTATACCTGGCTCACTGACCTATAGTGACACACGTCGTCCCAATTTCCACCCAAATACAAAAGCATATTATTTCACATCGCAATTATTCACAATTATATTCAATACAACTATTCACAATTATATTATTAAAAATATCCGATTCGGGTCCAATTTTAATTAATTCGGTGAAATAAAAAAAATGATCCGATTTTTATTCGATTAACGGTTACTCGATTAATTTTAAGGTGAACCAAAATGATTTTCGATCCCGATAATATTACGTGGCGTAATATTATTGGCTAATAATTTAATGATTAAATTTAAATTATTTTGAAATAAAAATTTCGGAATATTACATTAAACATACAATAGTGTTTTTAAAAATCACCCTAACCAAATTGCAATAAATAAAGTCAAATTTAAAAATAATTTATTTAAAAATACCCTAATCAATTTTTAATTTTTTATTAAATTGTATATACACTTACCACTAGATTATATCTTATTATGTAATCAACTTTTGATTCTCCATTAATTGCAATAGAACCCACATTGGTTATATATAAATTTATTATTATGAAATTTTATTTTTGTTTAAATAAATAATATATATATTTGAATGAATCCAAATTTATGTTTTGAACAATAAAAAAAATAGAATACATTAATATAATGTTAAATTCAAATAATAATTTATTTTAAAATTTTATTTATAAAAAAGTGAAACTAAGCATGAAAACTATATGCAAGTGAATTTTCATATTTATAATTTTATTTTATGGGATGTGGATTTTTTTTTTTAGTCAAACCAAATTATGAAAAGAATTATAACGTACGCAATTGATTGATTGGAATATTGAAAGAAAGGTTTTTAGGAATTGTTTGGTGGATATTCGGTGTCTGATTGTAATGGCAGCCTCACTTTTATGCTCCGCATGTTGGTATCCTTAGGATTTGTTTGGACGGAGAGGATTTAAATGGTTTTGGTGTGAGTTAAGGTAGTACAATTTTTCTTTTTTTTTTTTTTTTTTTTTGAAGGTACTTGAGAAGAAGGGGAGGGTTTGGAAGGTAATTTGAGGGGCTATGGAGATTAATTTTGTTTTGCGTTTTAATCATTATTTTTTGACAGGTTGAAATACAATATAAACTATTGATTCGTCGGAGATTTCAAACTTTAACTGTATGAAAATCAAATTCCATTTGTTATTGGATTTAGATATATATATATATATGAGGATGTGGCCGACATGATAGAAGAGATGGGGAGGAGACAACTGACTTAAACTCTCAATTAATCTATTTAATGTAAATTAAAAACATATCTTTTTTCCAGACTGTGAGATCACTCATAATTAATGCAAAATCTTAATTAAATTATTGTTTGGTTGTCTTCAATTATTCCTTTATTATTTTACATCACAAACTCATATGACGTTCTTCGTAAGCCAAAGTCCAAACACACCTTATAAAATTAGGAGCAATTGATAGTTGCATATATTAAATTGAAGTAAATGATCCAAGTCGTCCAACTATTACGCCATTAACGAATTTACAACTTTAGCCCATTCTTTTAACTTTTACAGTTGGTACATTAGACTTATTTTATCATTATAATTCTACCTTCTGTTAGACTCCGTTAAAAATCTGCAACAATAAATTGCAATGTACCAAAGTTGCAACAACAGAATCTAACGGATGCTAGAATTGCGTTAATAAAATAAATCCAGTGTATCAATTTCATCAGAGATTACTATTTATAAACTAAAAATCATTGATTAAACTAAGAAGAGATATAATATTTTTTATTATTTTATATAAATTCAAGAGTTAAATTAGTCTAAAAATAAAATTAGATATTTTTTATTATTTTATATAAATTTAAAGATTAAATTAATCTAAAAGATTAAATATAATCAATAATTTGACTTTTCTTAATTTAGTTATTTTGGTTTCACAATTTAATTTAAGTTATGATTTTAGAAAATTTTAATTTGATAGAATAAAAATAAATTAAAATATACTAAAAAAAAAAAAAAAAAACTCAAGTAAAACGACGGATCAGATAAGGGGATTCTATTTTAAGGCAACTTGGTTTTTGAACTTTAAATTAATTGAATTTTTATAATTATATATTTTTATCTAAACATAAGAACTAATAAAATAAAGCATATAATAAATTGAATGGCAAGTTGAATTCTTTCGTCAACAAAAGTTTTTAATCCATTGATGATGATAAATTCAGAGCTTTGGGTGTGAAATTCAATGATCAAGAGTTGCGTCTTCACATAGAATTATAAATAAATCAGAAAGCTTCAAATAAGGCTTGATTTCATGGACTTTTTATTCGTAATCACTGACTTTTTACCTGGAGAAATTGGGTTCCTCCGCTATTTTAATCCTTCGATTCTGTTCTAACCAAGTTACTCCTACTAGAATTGGCATGGCTTTGTTGTCGTTATACAGTTGCCCACAAGAAAAGGTTTTCTTGGTTGACCTGTTTATGCGCACTATCTGTTTGTTTTTTGTCCCAACCAAGTAGATGTGTTCACTTTTGTCTTTGGATTACCGTGTCCCTTTTCTTTTTTCAGTTTCTTACCAGTCTTTCTTCAATGTGGTGGTTATGACTGAAGTTAATAGAATATAAGTGCAATGAATATTGCGTAGTGTTCTGGTTCATGAAGCAAGCAAGCGCCAATCATGCTACAATAAATATAACCCATGTTTTCGTCAGAGCGGCATTATAATATTTAGTGTATAAAGAACTGGTGGCAATTGTCTTTAGCAGATGGGTTTAGATTAAAAGTGAATGATTGTTAACATATAAGAACAAATGGTTGTGAACTGATTAAATAAACCCTACCTTAGTTTTGATCCAAAATTTGAATTTTTAATTGTGAATATTTTAGCTGATGCTATCACCAGGTAAACGGTTAGCTCTACAATCGTCATTAATCAGGTTTATTCAGTTTAGAGAGAGAAGTCAACGGAAAAGCAAGAATCAGAATTGGAGAAAAAGAAATGAAGGAAGCCCAATCAGACCAATTCCAACCCCGCCAAAACTACTACTTCAAGGTTGCAACTTTTCTCTTCTCTGCTTGTCATTCAACCAATCCTCCACATGAAAACTTCCCTCTTACTATTGTTCATAACTTTCTTGTTCTATTCTCTTGTCTCAGGTTCTTCCTTCACTGAACTCATTTTTCCGAATTTCACAGCTTCAAACTATCAATTCATCGACAACAAAGGCGCTTTCTTGTTCTCTCGTAATGGAACATTCAAAGTTGGTATCTTCAATCCCGGGGAACAGGCTAACTTTTACTTGGCCGTTATGCATGTTGCTTCCAACACTATCATATGGTCAGCTAATCGTGATGCTCCTGTCTCGGGTTCAGGTAAAATGGTTCTTACCGGCAAAGGAATTGGCATTGCTGATCAAGATGGCAATCCTAAATGGACAACTCCGCCATTGAGATCTTCGGTTTATGCATTACTGCTAACTGAGATGGGTAATCTTGTTTTACTCGACAAATTTAATAGTTCTCTATGGGAGAGCTTCCACAATCCAACAGATACGATAGTCATTGGACAGCACTTGCCTCAAGGGGCAACGCTGTCGAACGCTGTATCAATTGATGACTTATCAACTGGAGATTACGGGCTTGCTGTCACTGATTCTGATGCAATATTGCAGTGGCAAGGACAGACATATTGGAAATTGTCAATGGAAACCATGGCTTATACAAACTCTAACTCTATTGTGGAATATATGGCAATAAACAGAACTGGTCTTTTTCTGTTTGGTAGAAATGGATCTGTTATTGTTATTCTGATGAGTTTGTCACCATCTGACTTCAGAATTGCCCAGTTGAGTGCTTCTGGCCAGTTTATAATCAAACACTTCTCCGGTAGTCAATGGGAACAGGATTTCACAGGGCCAATTGACACTTGTCAAATTCCACTTATTTGCGGCAGAATTCGGTTGTGTGTTGATACTATGTCTAACAGGCCAACATGTTCATGTCCTCCAGGTTTCCTTCAGACACAAAATTCAAGTGGTTGCGTGCCAAGCCAGGGGTATTCTTTGCCGCATGCTTGTAATTCAAGCCAAAATGTCAACGACTCGAGTTCCTCTGCTGTTTCCTATTTGAGGCTTGGTTACGGTATGGATTACTTTTCAATTGATTTCTCGGAGCCTACAAAATATGGTGTAAATTTGTCACTCTGCCAAGATTTCTGCTCAGCAGAATGTTCTTGCTTGGGAATTTTTTACAAAAATTCTTCTGGATCTTGCTATACGCTTGAAAATGCATTAGGTTCCATCACATCAAGCACTACTGATGAAGATGATATGTTGGGATACATTAAAGTTATAGCTGAAGCACCTCGAGATGAAAACACTAATAGTGATCAAAATAAAAAATTTCCTGTAATTGCTCTGGTGCTGTTACCTTTCACTGGGCTCCTCTTCATGGTTGCACTTGGTGTCCTGTGGTGGAGAAGAAGGAAAAATTCCAAGATTAGAGAGAGAAAACTGGGTCATGCAACCTCATTTTCTTCTGATGATCTGGACGCCTTCTTCATCCCAGGCTTACCCCAACGGTTTCACTATGAAGAGCTTGAGGTAGCCACTGATAATTTTAAAACCCATATTGGTTCAGGCGGCTTTGGTTCTGTATACAAAGGCACACTCCCTGATAAATCTGTCGTCGCAGTAAAAAAGATAACCAATTTAGGAGTTCAAGGGAAGAAAGATTTTTGCACTGAAATAGCAGTAATTGGAAATATTCACCATGTCAATCTGGTAAAGTTGAGAGGATTTTGTGCTCAAGGGAGACAGCGCCTTTTAGTTTACGAGTATATGAATCGCAGCTCATTGGACAAGACTCTTTTTGGTTGTGGACCTGTCTTAGAATGGCAAGAAAGGTATGATGTAGCGCTCGGAACTGCTCGGGGACTTGCATACTTGCACAATAGCTGTGAGCAAAAAATTATTCACTGTGATGTTAAACCAGAGAACATTCTTTTGCATGATCATTTTCAGGCTAAGATATCCGATTTTGGACTCTCAAAGCTCTTAAGCCCTGAACAGTCCAGTTTATTCACTACAATGAGAGGGACTCGCGGATATCTTGCACCCGAATGGCTAACTAACTCAGCAATATCAGAAAAAACCGATGTTTACAGTTTTGGAATGGTACTGCTTGAACTTGTGAGTGGAAGGAAAAATTGTTCGACTCGGTCACAAAGCCATAGCATGAATAACAGTAATAGTGGTGGTGGCCAATCGACATCATCATCCGGTTTAGGACTCGTTTATTTCCCTTTATTCGCATTGGAGATGCATGAGCAAGGAAGGTATTTAGAACTTGCTGATCCAAGGCTCCAAGGGAGAGTGACAAGCGAAGAAGTGGAGAAATTAGTATGCATTGCTCTTTGCTGTGTTCATGAAGATCCTGCATTGAGGCCTAATATGGTTAATGTTGTTGGAATGTTGGAAGGCGGTGTTCCTTTAGGTCAACCAAGAGTAGAGTCTTTGAATTTCTTGAGATTTTACGGCCGTCGATTTTCTGAAGCTTCAATGGTAGGGGAGGAAAATGGAGAAAGCAATTTCATTTTATTTCCAAGAGGAAACAATTCTACCACAAGCGCGACAAGCGGTTCCCCTGCTCGTTTCTCTTATATCTCCTCACAGGCAGTCTCAGGTCCCAGATAATGTTTAATGGTTCAATTTCTGCTGCTTAATTATGTATAGTGAGTGTGTTGTGAATGATATGAAAACCGCAATCCATTGATTGAAATCATTTTTTTATATATAGTTTTTCTTTTAGGAGTTCAAATTGAGTTGACTAGCAAGTGAATAGTTAGAATGATCATTTACTTTTCTAAATTATGCTAATAAAAAGGTGCTTTTCCTTTTGACTTTACGGCTAATATGTTCTTACCTATACTTAATATATACTCTTGTATTACATCTACTAATATTCGAAAAATATATAATGCGATTTTCTATAATTAAGGAAATAAAAAAAATCATAAAATTAAAGAGAATACAAAACTAAAACTAATTTTAGTCGCAATTGCAAAGTTAATATTGACTTTAGTGACAATCTCGATGGGGTAATTCAGTAGAAAAATTATAGAATTTATCATCATGGGTTTTTAATTCTTGGCGATATAAATTTTTTCGAACCACACTCTAACGAGCGAAAATTAGTCGGTTTATGAATAGATAAAACACCCGCAACAATTTTCAGTTATTGAAGTATTTTGTACACGTAATTAATTTAATACCATCCAATTACCATAGGACACCTAAACATCGTTGACTAGCCAATCAAAATCAATGGAACGCGTAATCACCGTTATAAGTCTAAAATTTTCATGTCCATATATAAACATGTCGATACCTTCCTCTCAGCATTTTCATTATTAAAATAAAAACGAATAAATATTCTGATTGCGCGTAGAAAACTCGAGAAGGCCTTGGAAATTAGCTCCCATGGCTTACGTTGAGCGAGGTATGGATTTTCTCTTTTCTAATTTCTGTTTTGATTAACTCGTTTCAGCTTTTAATTCGAGTGTTGTTGTGTTTTTTATCTCCATTAATCTCTCAAAATTTAGGGTTCAATCGATCCTCTTTTATGACTTTATATTTTTTCTTTGCACTTTTATACAATTCGGATTTCAGATTTTGTTTCGTTTGATTCGTTTTAGTTAATTAGGAATTTCTTGCTTCGATAATCTGAAGTCCATGTCAAGGTTGACTGAGTAGGAGAATTAAAACTAATCGCAGTAACTCATTAATGGTTGATCTATAGATATGCCAATCGCCTAATTTTTAATTAATTTAAAACATCAGGTTGGCCAGTGGGATTATAACAATTCGTGTTGCTAAACCTGGATTTGAGTTTGTGATTTGCTTATTATTTGTTTGTATGATATTTTATTTTGGGCGACATTAGCTTAGCTTAGTCACAGGAGAAATGTTGGGGCTTTAGCTTAATTATAGTAAAAGTGTTAGAGCTAAGTTTCCTTAGGATTTTGTTGGTGCAATTCAAACAACACCTACGGTTGTGTTTCATCATGTTATGTTTTCGAATCTCTGGGTTGGACATTGCATTGTCATAACTATCTTTGTTGTGTGTGTGGTGTATTATTTTTTTCCCTCTTCTTTTTGGGATTTCAACGACGGTTCTTTAGGGCTTTGAGATTTTGAGATGTATATAGAAGTTATTTAGCGAAATTTATATTTTTAGTTGCAAAATTTGGAAGCCATTCCAGCGATTTTGAATTGTATATAGAAGTTATTTAGCGAAATTTTAGTTGCAAAATTTGGAAGCCATTCCAGCGATGTAATCAATTTTTGGTGATTGTTGGATCTGTGCATGAGGACAGACCAATTAAGTTGGAAGATAATCTCTTATTCTCTGAAACTGATAATATGGTATTCTTAAGAGGGATATATATTGTTAGTCTTTCTGAATGATATGTCTTCTGTCAGGATACATTTGATTTCTGAATTATTTGGTGACTTTTTGCTGTACTACATGGTGCTGGAAAATTTTGCAGCTTATGCTTCTGTCTAGTTAATATACAGGTTTATTCTTATTGTTGAGACAGTGGGTTGTATATGTCTTTTGCTTTGTTTTGTTTTTCACTTATATTTAATTGTGTATGCATTGTTTCTGTGGCATTATTTATTTCTGAAAATGAGACTCGGAACTTGTTTGCTTGTGTAATGACCTGTGAAAAGTGAACTCCATTGCATGTTATGGAGTGAAGCTGTATGTGGTTTTGAATATTTCATGGGTTGAGGGTAAAACATACAATGAAGATTAACAAAAGTCAATTGTTTTTGTAGTTTTCTGTACTCTTAAATTCTTTTGGGCATAAACAGCAACAACCAGTAACATGTACACATAATGTTTTTTTCAGGTGTTGTGAAGTCAAAAAGATCAATATGGCGACTGAGAACTATCACTGATTTCTTCTGGGCTATTGTAAATTTTATAGGCGTGTTTTTTGCTACTATGTTCTCGGTAATGACATGATCTTCTATTGATGCTTTACAATAGGTTATTTCTATCTTGGTACTTTTCTAGTGGGGATTAATTTTCTTGTTGGCTTTCATTTCTAAGATGGAAAAGTCAAATGCTTACCGGAAAGGATCTGGTTCTAGCAAGAAATGGGATGGTGGCCCTGGAGGGCCTGGAAGTGGTCCATATGGTGGCGGCGGCGGCCCACGTGGTCCACCTCGAGGCTTAGATAATGTTCGAGGGATTGACCATAGTAAGTTTATTTTTTATTTTTATATTTGATGTTCAATTGTTCGCTCATTCAGCTTTTTGATGGAAATTTTTGTTCTGACCTGCTAGGTTCCTTGCCTGCCTGTGGCTCCTGTTGTGGTTAATGGTAGAGATATCTCTGGTGCTTTTGGCAAATGCCTTAAGTTGGAAATATTAAATCATAATGTGTGTAGTTCGATAGATCTTTGTAGTGGGCTTGATGACATGAACAATCTGGGTTTATATTTATGGAAGAATCTACAAAGCTTATTTTGTTGACTGTTATAGTTGACTTTAATATCTGTGACTTTAATATCTGTGTACACGGTACAAACAACTTGGTGACAATAATATGACATTTGGCAGTCTGTCTGAGGCCAAATGTTTTGCTTCTTTGGAATTCAGTAATCGCCATTCAGGGCATTGTTTCTGTATTCAAAAGACCCCTTCCCTTCCCTTGCATTCAGTGTCAGTTTTATGTAGCTTAGGCGTAATGGGCTTGTAGCATTTTATGCTAATGAAAGTGTCAAACGTTAGCTGAAACCCTTTAGTTGGTTTATTCAGCTAATGGTGCAAGTTTGATTCCCCAATCCCCATTCTAGGCCCCAGTTAAGGCGGACTCATGTGAATAAACCCAAGACTGTGTGCCTCTGTTTAGGCTCAGATTTGTGTTTGGGCTAGCTTATAAAATTGGAACTTCACCAACTTGTCCTCTATGTACCTAATATCATCTAATATTTAAAATTAAAATTATTAGTATTTATCATTTTATATTGTTTAATAACATTTATTTATATACCACTCAAAACTTTCAACAAGTTAATAAATACTGTGTAAATGTGATATAGTTATTTAACTTTTAATTAATTTACTTTTTCAACTTTTAAACATTAGTATAAAAGTTACATCACCACCAAATAATGTAAATAATAATAATAATAATAATAATGTTTTTGTGATTTCATTTATAACAATTAAAAAGACTAAGATACCTATCACATGATTTCAAGTTGAGTTTAAAATTTAATTGTACTAGAATGTTTGAGTTAAAAGATGGAGATGTATAATTATAAAATGCTTTCTCCATAACTCATTAAACTTCAAAAATTGCTTATAGCTATAAATTTTGCTGCAATCTGATTATATTTAAATATAACTCAAACATTGAATAAGTTTTATTGCAGCTTTAGTTGTATTTAAATACAATATAATTTAAGTACTGTGAGATAATTCAACAACTTAAATAAATAATTAAATATGAATAATATTTAGAAATATATATTACTTTTGACTCTGTCATATGACCTCTTAGTGCTTGTAAAATGAATAAAATCACATTTATTTTTCAATTTCACTATTTTTATCCTTTTATATAAAAAATGATATAGTTAAGAAGCTAAATTTTAGGTAATTTATAATTTAAGCAATTCAAATACGTATTTTTATAATAAATATATAGTTATAATTATTATATAAATAAGGTTAAGTGATTTAAGTAATTTAATATAAATAATTTATAATAAATTATTAATTAAAATCTTTAGATTGTTCAACGACAATATAGAGAAATAAAGAAAATTTCTAAAAAGAAAAAATAGGATTTCAACTTGATTTTTTTTTTATAACCATCGGTGTCTGAACTCTATTATTAGAAACCGTCTAATTCAATATTCATGCAGAAATATTTATTGGTAATTGAATCTGAAAACTCTTTTTATATGTCTAGTCAAAATTTAGATACATTCCATATTATAAATGATTACATAACTAATGAAACCATATAAAATTTACAAAATGTGGGTAAGGAATTTTTTGAGCTTCCACAAGAAGAAAAAGAAGTTTATGCTAAGCCAGGTAGGGCTAAGACTATGGAAGGTTATGGAACATTCCTCAGAAGGAAATCAAAGGCAAGAAAGGTTGGGTTGATCAATTGTTTCACAAAGACATGGCCTCCAACTGCCATTAACCACCACTTTTGGCTTAAAAATCCACCTTCTTACAGGTTTGTGATATATATTTGTTAAGAAGCTAAATAATGTTCGATAACTCATAGATTTGTTTGATGTTGTTTTTAAAACTATTGCTAATTTAGGTATTAATGGAAATAATAATTTAAGAATATTGTCTTTTTTTTCCACCTTTTTTTCATAATAAGAGTCTCTTTTTATAATTTTAAGACTTCTTCAATTTAATTGGAGGACAAAATAGATATTTTATAAACTAATTTTTTTTTTGTAAGATTTAGACTATTAATCACATTCCTTAATCCATTTGCCAAACCAAAGAACGACACTTATTTTTTTAAGATTTTTTTTTATTTCAGTTGAAGTGTCATATTTCAAAATTCAAGAAAGAACACATTGCATTTTTACTTTTTTATCCTTATTTATTAAATCTCACAGACACACATAAAAAAAGATTGGATTTAGAAAAGTAAAAACATCTTATACTTTCATTATCGGACTTGAAAATTAGTTTTGAAAACACAACATTCGAGCATTGCATTTAAAGCTGTAATAAATACTCTTTAACTAAAATCTCTCACATTTACGTCTGATGTACAAAAAATAAAAAGACGACTCTGTCTCCTGAGAAGTACACTACTGTTACTAACTGTACCATGTCAAGAACTGTCACTTTAGGGTTTTAAGAGTATGAGGATCCATCTAATAAACTTTTGAACTAAAATTGTACACTCTAGTTTGAAACAATAAACCTAATGCTTTTAAATCGATTTGATTCTGAATTGAACCAAACCGTATATGAATGTACAGCACTTAATTATATTACGTGCAATGTACGTATTATTTCTTATTATAGGCACTCGTTATTTAATTCATAAATTTTTATTGTTTATCAAGAACGATACTCATTATTCAATTCACCAGAAAAAAAAGAATTAAACAACTAATGAAATTGTGACTGGCAACTGCTATATTTGGCTTTTTGCTATATATATTAGCTATCTAACCAACTAAATCTACAATTTCCAACTCAAACTGTGCTGGTAAATAATTTAGACATACTAACTAATTGAACATAATTTCTGAATAAAATTTAAGAGACGTATTTTTCAAATTATATATATAGTGTCTACTCAAAACACTTAAAATCACGAAATAATATATATAATATTAATATTACGTAAAAACCCTCTAAATTAAATTATAAAGACTTGAAGTCACATTTTTTTAGTGCATGCAACTAACAAGGTCACACAATTTTAATGTTATGCGATTGATTTTTTCACTTCACTTATATATAAAGTGAGAAATTTCGGATTACAGTTTGTTCGATCATAAAAATTTTATTGGGTCATAATATTATTTCAGCGTATATAAAAGATTTTTATAAAACTTGGGAGATTAGATTGCTCCAACTGCTCTCCAAAATCAGGTAAAGAATGAGTCGTTAGCTAATAAAATGAAAAATTCCTGATATTTATGAATCAGTTACTATTATTTTATTTTTTTTTTTTTAGGTTTTCGTATGAAAAATAAATGAGTTGTAAATTTAAACAGAAACTAACGGTTTAATAAAAGTCCTCTTTCAATGCTCATTTAAAAAAAAAAACACTCTTGTTTCAATGTATTTAAGAAACGGAAATTAAAGAAAAACCAAGAAAATTTCTGAATGGAGCTAGAAAGGGTACAAGGAGTTGCCTTTACTTCCAAAGACACAATTCCGGAAGAGTTTATTAGACCAGAGAATGAGCAACCGGCATTAACCACCGTCCAGGGCATCGATATTGGAGTTCCGGTGATTGATGTGAGTGATGCAGATGAAGAAAAGGTGAACCGTTTAATTATTGATGCAAGCCAAAAATGGGGTATGTTCCAAGTCATAAATCATGGAATCCCTAACGAGGTAATTAAAAAATTACAGAGTGTGGGAAAGGAATTTTTTTACCTTCCACAGGAAGAGAAAGAGGTTTATGCAAAGCCACCCGGTGCTAAATCAATGGAAGGCTATGGAACTCTACTTCAAAAAGAAATAGAAGGCAAAAGAGCTTGGGTCGATCACTTGTTTCATAGAATATGGCCACCTTCTGCCGTTAATTACAACTTTTGGCCTAAAACTCCACCTTCTTACAGGTTTCGAGCGCTTGGTTTGTTTTAATTGCTACTATATATATATATATATATATATATTCAAAAAAACTGTATTTGATTATGAATTTATGAGTATAATTTGAAATGGCAGGGAGACGAACGAGGAGTATGCAAAGCATCTGCATGGAATTGTAAACAGACTCTTCAAGACACTGTCATTAGGATTAGGGCTTGAAGAGAATGAAATGAAGGAGGTAATGGGTGGTGAAAAAATGGAGTACCTTCTGAAAATAAACTATTACCCACCTTGCCCTCGTCCAGATTTGGCTCTTGGCGTGGTGGCCCATACTGACATGAGCTCCATCACCATTCTTGTACCCAATGACGTGCAAGGTCTTCAAGCCTCTAAAGATCAAAATTGGTATGATGTTAAGTACATCCCTAATGCCCTAGTCATCCACATTGGTGACCAAATTGAGGTATGTATTTCTTTTTCTTTTCCCTTTTTTTTCTTTTCTTTCAAATTTAGCTTCGACTGGAGTTCAAACTTACAGTAACACAATATTAGAAATGACTTTAATACTATCGAGAGTCAAAACTCATTAGTTATGTATCTTTTTCTGCTTGACAAATGAAAGTAATAGTTAAAAAATTGAATCTAATACAATCAATCACCGTTGAAATTAAATTGAAGTTAAATTGTTAGAAATATGTAATGACTCTTGGCTAGCGGTGTAAATGAGTTGAAATGGGTTCTGGTGAGTTCGAGCTTGGCTCGGTAGTTATATATCCGACTCGGGCTCGCCTCAATAAACATAAACGAGCTAAGTTTGAGCTCGAAATCTATTAACCAAAATAATATCGTTTTAATATAAGTTTTAATTGATTTTGGCTTATTGAGCTAGCTCATGAGCTCGACTGATAAAACTAGTTTAAGCTCGCCAGCTAATGACCCAAGCTTGAGTTTAGCTTGATAAGCTTGTTGAACAACTTCTAACGAGATTTTATTGAGTCAAGTTTCGAGCAGCTCCCAAGCGGCTTGTCTTATTTGCAAGTTGAAATCTTTAAAAAAAAAAAGGAAATGCCATTTTTGATTAGCAGCTTGTTGGGTGTGACAGATTTTAAGCAATGGAAAGTACAAGAGTGTCCTCCACAGAACGACAGTGAACAAAGAGAAAGCTAGAATGTCATGGCCAGTGTTCTTAGAACCTCCAGCTGAGTTTGTTATAGGGCCTCATCCCAAGCTGGTTAATGAAAATAATCCAGCAAAATACAAGACCAAGAAATATAGTGATTATTGTTACTGTAAGCTCAATAAAATTCCTCAGTAAGTTTAATATAAAGCTCTAAATTCTCTATTATGGGCTTTAATTAATCCCCATCACTCCTGTACTTGGTTTCTGGAACTGAAAAGCTTAGAAACAGAAATAATAATAATAAAGACCTGTAAGCAGTTATACTTATTTCAGTTGGTAGTTTATTTCTTTTTACGTGTGTAGAATATCAAAATGTTTATATTTTCAAGTTTTTACAGTTTACTCCCTTTTGACAAGAGCTTATTTATCTCAAAACTTTTCGCTTAATGATTAAATTATTTGATAAATGAGATATATAAATAATTTGAATGAATGCGATTTTACGTATTTGGTTTTCTAAATACTAAATAATAAAATTGATGTATTATTTTATATAGGGCCAAACATATACATTTAGCTTAATATTCAATTATTAGTGTACTATTTCTCTCAAAATTATTAGTATAATATTATTGTATATACATAATTTAATGGTGAATGTGATTAATTAATTATTCAAATCACTTATTTGGTTATGCATTTAAACATGTATGCATCACCAATTTACATAGTCCACATCAAATCTCCGTTATCAAACTTCCCTTTACATAATACAATTCGCATCTGTTTCAACATTCTAAACTTCTTTTGCATATACTTCTTGCCTACAGGACTAACAATATAAGCTTGCAGCTAATAAACTTTACTGTGACAATGATGCTGTTCTTCAGTATGTACAAATTAAATTCTCCAGCATGTCAATTTGACATAAGCAAATAAAGATGCAGTGGTGGCCACTGATCTGGTTAGACCAGAATCAAACCGAGCAAAGTCCGGATTAGATTCTACTTCCAAAATTGCAGTCCTAAACCAGACCAGAATTGGGAGGGACCAGTTCAAGTTCTGGTCCCTCCCCTATTGGTTTTGGACTCGGAAGGCTGATTCAATTGGGGCTCGAGTGCATTTTGCTAGTTAGGCACGAGCTCAAGCCAGCTAGCCAGTTCTGATCCCAACCAGGAAAAAAAAAAAAAAAAGGCAGCCAGAAAAGGTAGAAAAAAAGAAAGATCGAACCAGGACTTGCACCAGCGGGCCCTTCCTGGGGCCCACAACCAGCTGAACCAGGACCACAGATGGAACCCTAGGGACTGGCCTATTCAATGCCTTGAAAGCCCTGAACCGCCAGTTCATTACAAGCTTAGATGTAACCAAAAGCCGAGTTTATCATGCTCTAGTCATATCCCCTCGTCCAAACAGGCACAGCATATATCAGGATGCCCAGCACAAATGAGATAACTATTGTTGTTAGAGCATAAATATAAGCTCTCCCGTATTCATTACGTTCTTTCATGGCATTATATTCAGCTACGAATGTTGAAACAGTACTCAAACAACCCAGAAACCCAAGCTGTACGCCTGTCGAAATTGTGTTACAGGACTTGGTATCCACCTGCATAACCCAGATTCCAACTAATCAATTTCAAATGGCAGTTATATGAAATATACGAACAAGCATATGATACTGTGGATTCAGCTTTCGAGACTAATGCATTGTAGAAGTTCAAACAATGAATGGAAATAAGAAATGCTTTCACGTTTTATCATGAAGGCCTTTGATAGAACTGAGCCCAAGACAATATGGCAGAAACCAAATTTCTGACTACTCAATATGAATCTTATTAGTGATTCTCTGTTAAATTTAAATCTACATTTCCTAACAGATTTACAAGATCTAAGACTTACCACTTTCTTCAAAGTAGAGAGTGCTGCCATGACACAAGCAGCAGAAACATTGGCGATTAGAGTCCCAAATGGGATCCATTTCAAATACCCTTTTTTTCCTAATCCACTTCCATTCAGACGTGCCAAAAACCACCTGATCCACACCCCTGGAGCTGCAACTAAGCAAGCCAACCATAATTCAGCTCCACTGCTGTCACTGTTAAACTCCTTCTTTAACAAAGTTCCACTCACACTCCAAAAAATGCTTAGCATAAACACCAGAACTGCCATGACGGCCATATGACGCCTACAGCTGTCCACCCTCCAGTTGCAGCTAGTTTTAGTTTCATTTCTATTTAGTCTGTCGAGAAGTGACTTGAAGCACTTGGCTGTCCCAATGCCAAAATTGATGGAATAGGCTGCAAGGAACAAGCCTGCAAACATGCATAAAGGAAAAGGTCAGCAGATGAGTTTTTCCATGTTGCAGTTAACATCGCTCCTAAATATTATTTCTCTTGTGAAGTGCCATATTACCTAGGAGAAAGCCAACCAGAGCAAACACCCAGCGGCCATCAACAATGAGATCAAGCATTTTCTGATTCCAACCGCTGAAAGTAGTGAGACTTCCCAAGTAACCGGTTGTTAATCCAATGGCCAGATGATCAGAGACACCGACTATATCTCTTTTAAAAACTACACCCAACCATCCCATCAAGAAAGAACCAACCTAAAGAACGAATAAAGAGATACATGAGACACATGGATTTTACTTATAACATTATTAAAAGAATCCCTAGTAGAGGCGGTTGTGGGAAACTAAAAAGTAATAGGTTTAATTTTGGAGAGACAAGCTGTACAAGTATCCATATGACAGTGTAATTTCTCAACCATGTCCTATGTGTTAAGCTACCTTGGATTTAGCAATATCACATTATTGCATGCTCACAATTAAATATGCTTTCACCTCATCATTGCAAGGGCAGCAAGCCAAAAAAAATTCACCACAAGTTTTCTTTTTGGTTTGGGGGAGGATGTCTTCAGAAGACACGGATTCCATTCCCATGGTTGAGCACAGATTCACAAGCCAATCAAACGCACGATTATAGCCCTACAGTTTTGTTGAAGATAAGGTACCTTGGATTTAGCAATATTACATTATTGCATGCTCACACTTGAATATGGTTTCACCTCGTCATTATAAGGGCAGAAAGCCAAGAAAAAGTTCACCACAAGCTTTCTCTTTGGTTTGGGGGAGGATGTCTTTTGAAGACAGATTCCATCCCCATGGATGAGCATAGATTCACAAGCCAATCAAACACTCAATTATGCTCTACAGGTTTGTCAAAGATAAGGTAATAGATTCCCAAAGCACATTCTAACGTACCTATCACTATCTTATTTCTAGATTATTGGTGCTTCAACCAATCAAACTTTATAATCTTATTCCTACATCTATTTAAGTCCGGCTATGTGTTTGCAAATACAAAATCACATTACAAAAATGCCTGCATCTTCATTAATAATAATCATATATTCGAACAAAAAGATATGGCTAATCTGTTTAAACATGTTAGATAAATACCATAACATAAACACATCAATAACGTCATATATAAAAAAATCATGGAATGCATCTGTGCGAATGCACACTTGTGAAATCCACCCATGTGTAAATGCAACCATGAACTCAGCATGTGGGTGTGCATGTGCATGTCTGTGCATGAGAGAGAGGGAGAGAGAGAGAGGGAGAGAGAGAGAGAGAGACCATGTTGGAAGGAAGGTCAGGGTATAGAGGATAGCGATCACTTGTCACACCAGCTACATTGGGACCAAAAAGTTTCTGTAACAAGTACCTTGTTAAGACCTGTACATTACCAAAAATTTTCTTTAATTAGTAACCCTTAAAGTCTCCATATCACTTATTGTATCCTCTAGATCAGAACACAATCCGAAAATGAAAGAGGCTAGAAAGGGAAGGAAGAACAGGGCACATATCTTTGTCCCTTGCACAAAGTTATTCATGCATCAAACAAATATTAATTCTGTATGTTGAAGGGATGTCCTATTAATAGAAGTCTATAAAAGTGATGTAGAAAAACGAGAAAAGAGGATTTCAGATGACAACGTCAATTCATTTGAGAGAGAAAGAGAGAGATCTTCATAAGCCAAAATGTACAAACTAAAGTTCTGCCACTAACTCCAGTAATACATTAGCCTAGGGACTAGACTCTGAAAATTATCCTCTTGACATTAATAGAGTTCTGATTTATCACTGAAATCACCCTTATATTCAATCGAATTTTTCTTGCATGCAAGCAAAGCAAAATGAGATTCTTCCACAAATGATCTTAAGGAAGAGACTGTTAGGATGTCTAAAAGATCAGGGTATTTGCAACATTGAGTTCTCACTTCGATGTTAGATTGGCAATAATGTTTTGCCAATCTACAATAGTTCACACTTCATATTCAGGAAAAATAGCAATGAAAGAACAGGAACAGGTTCCTGGCAATAAATACAATTCTCCTTACATTATATTGCTGTCTCTCTGGGTGCCAAGACTCTAAAGAAGTCCAACATTAACAGTTAATTAAATTTTCTGCATTTCCATTCAGCTATTTCATTTACTAATGATTGAAAATTTCATCAGCTCCAACTCTATAATTACCACTGGTATACTGGAAAATATTTCATGAAGAAATTATTTAATAAGCTATCGACTAATGCTGAAATAAAAATTCTGGAAGGTAAAAAGTTAAATGCTATGTACATTACCCCTAGAATCCCAAAAACAGATAGATAAACAAGACATGATATATACTCCAACATTAGAGGCAATGTGAACGCTGTCTCATTGTCCTGCATACAAAAATAGACAAAAACTTAGCTAATTGACGTACAATACTTGAATTGAGTAATAGAAACACAAACAGCAATAACCTTATCCATAAGGCAATAACCCAACTCTATCATCATTAATAAAGAAATAAATTTATATGAAATCACATATTTCAATTCAAAAATACATAGCCTAGGTTCCACTTACAAGGATTCACAATGCATGAAACTATCTTCTTAGCTTGAATATAATAATATCTTGGACAGATTCCTCCTTGTTAATTAGTGTTTTAACTTTCAAGGTAGTGTTTGATAATATCATTCAACATTTAAAGTTAAAATCTTTAATAGATTAGTTTTAAGTTGTTTGGTAATACTTATTTACATATCATTCAAAAGTCTCAATCAAGTTAAAATTCACTCAAATTGATAAGTCAAAAATTTTAACTTAAGATTCAGATTGAATACAAAGTTACTGAGTTCTGAAAGAACTTTGCAATTGTAGAAAATTTCAGTACTTATATTATTAAACTCCTAAAATTCAGGCTTGAAATTTTCGGTGCTTTGTTATTTTTTTCCACTTACTCTATTTTTACCCGTGTTGTACTTCAAATTCAAGAATTTTATATTTCATGGTCTTCCTTTTGGTTGAAATATCAACATTCCAACTTCCGAGCTTCCATTCAACAACTCATTGATTGAAACCAAGTTTAAGAAGGATTCTAAAATTACAATATTTCAATAAAAACCTTAACCATTAAGCCAGAGAGGGTATTTCACAATCCCAATAACTGAATGTAAGCAATCCACGTGTGCTTATTGTCACAATAAAAATTTGCCAAATTAGATGAAATCATGCTCCAAATATGAGGCAGAACGAAGCTATTAACTTTAGGAAATAATTATTTAACAAACTCTAATCATTAGTAAAGAAATAAAAGCAAATTATTAATTGAAAGCTTACTTGTTTTTCGTCATTTGAGCACACTATTGCATCAGCGGAAAGAGGCAATGCGATTTCCTCCGGCAGCTGTGTCCCATGGGACTCTGTTTTCAAAGTTGTGGAATCATGGGATCTGAGCCCATATGATTCCAAAAAGTTGCCTTCTGGGATGGGAAATACTATTCCACTCTCTAAAGCATTATCCAGGCATAACCGGCGGCTGCCACTCTCAATCTGCATGTTGATATGAAGAGCCCTATCTCCAATATCACCTGCCTCTGAAGCATTTTCACTTTCAGTATAATCATCTATTCGAAAGGACACCGTGTGTGTACTTAATGAACGCCTTCTCCTTGAGGAGCCTACACTGCTTGTCCTACCAAATGATTCAACTGGATTGGGTGCAGAGTCAACAGTCTCATGCTCCATTACCCTGAGAACGGATTGCAAGGTTTCATTCTTCATGGAATAAGTTCAAAGGTAGAATTAATGCCACATTGACTTTGAAAGTTAAAACCAAGAAGATATGACAGGAATATGATGCAGCTGCTAATGAAAATGATAATGTTAATTCTTGCAATTTTAATGACAAAGTCAACATCTACAATTTTTAAAAGCCTGCAGTATGTGATATAACAACAAATGTTGCAATCAGCACATAAATGGCAATTAATTATTAGAAGTATTAGATTCTGTCTCACCTAATGCATGCCTATAAATGACATCGGAGAGATAGAAGACAAAAATATTTGTGAAAAAACAGCCAAGAACGGGACCAAACGTTATGGAAATATTTTGATTATTTAATTTTATGCTGGTAAAGTAGATTTATAAACATTTAAGCGGCTGTGTGTGCCTTGTAAGAATGGATAATATGAGTCCTGGACCTAGCTACTTCATTTAAATATAAAGAAAAATTGGAATAGCACGAACTAAATATAACAAGCAAATATGATGATAAGAAGCATGTTTAATTAAATATAAAATAAAATAATTTTTGGTCCCCAGCATTGGTGATTTTCCAGAACAAATAAGAAATATTATTCCGATTAAAATTACTGCTAATGCTGCACATCCATGGAACTCTCTATGTTAGTCCCAATTGCATGATTAACCCAACAAAGGGAACCAAAAACTAAATTATAATGAAAAACACAAACAAAACAAAATTTTAGCATTGCATGTGAGAATAAGGCAGAATGTAAAATTACACCAGAACTTCACTTAAACAGATTGTTCATAACATCGAAACCATGCATACTCCCTGTAAGTGCAAACTACAACACGTTAGTCAGTTATATTACTCTCCTTTGGACCCTGTAAATTGCCAACTTGCCAAGAGATGGCTATTAACAACTAGAGAACCGTGTTAATATTTTGAAAAGAGAGAAAAAGTTCAAGTGTTATTAAGTTCACACAAATGGTATAACGAATAACGAAATTAATATTTAAATCAATCTGTAAAATGAAACAACAATAATTGAAAAAAAAATCCAGATAGATAGAGGGATTCTGACCATTTGGGCTTCAATAATTTAATGGGTTATACAATTATCAAGATATGATAACACTAAACTCTGTGCCAAAAGAAATTAGCATCAAAATCCAATCCCCATAAATTATTGATAACACAACTAATATTGTACTGGACTTTTTAATGCAGGCCAAGTAAAAAAACAAATCAGAGTGGATCCCATGAATCAACATAACCGGAAGAAATTTTAGAACAGTGAACTTAGGGCAATTCAATTATATTTCTTTACCGACAAAGCACAAGAAGTTCACTTATCAACACTCAACAGTTCCTAGATGTGTCCTCCACTAGCCAAGCAGAAAAAGAAAGACAAAACAAAATCCAACCCCACTAAACTAAAGCTCCAATACGCGTTAGCCGATAAATAAAACTTTACACAGAAATCATCTAAAAAGTGGACTGAACCTTTTTCATATTAAAAAGTAAGCAATAATATAATTGGAAAAAGACAGGAATTCGGTGGCCAATGTTCAAGAAAGCTAAACAAACAATCTGGGCAGCTTAAAGTGTATTTCAGAAATGAAAAGTAATCAAATAAAAGAAGCATCTTCTTAGTTAAAGCTAAAGAAAATGACCAAAATAACCAGATTAAACAAAGAAAAAATTTGGTAACTCACCTAAAGAAGCAGCCAAACAAACTTAGCGATGGAGGTGAAGCATCGACGAGTTAGAATGACGAAAGTACAATCGAATATGATATTGAAACGCCGTCGTCAATATTTAAGAGAGGACAGTGAGGAGAGCGAGAGAAAGATGCTGTATAAGTAAAATACTTGTTGAAAATTGAAATGACGATGTGAAAACTGAAAAGAGAGAGATGACAAAATAGTGTGAGCTACGATAATGGCGGATAGTTAGCGACTCGCAACAAGCTGTTGGAGATTGGAAATTAATAATAGGAAACGGAGAGAGAAACAGAGAATGCAACACGCCTCCTCTGACTTTGACTTTAACACGCCTTCGCTTATTTTCTGTGGTGGAGAAAATAATTATATATGTAAGGTTAGTTTAGTAATTCTGCCAAGTTTATTTTATTTTGTTCCCTCCAAGTCTGAGATATATTGGTAACATTCATATATTATACGAGGAAAAAAAAAAAAAAAATCAAAGGCTTTGTACGAGTGAAATGGTTCCATTTCTCTTTTTCCATTATAAGTGGTTTTCAAGCTTGCACAATACATTCATAATTTCATGCCACTTCTTTTGATTCAATAATCTTATATTATATGATTGTTGAAACTTGCAAAATAGTTTTTAAATTTTTCTATTAAAATACAGTATTTTTCTACTAATACATTGCTATTTCTCCTTTTAAGAGTAAGAAATTATCCTTAAGACTGCAAGATAAATTAAAATAAAAAAATAGAATAATACCGTCATATATTTTTTTGGGTAAATTTCTGGATATTAAAAATTAATAAAATTTAATCTTTTTGCTGATAAAAAAAATCATTTGATATATACCATAAAAGAAAACATTTTGCGTTAATAGTGAATGCCACGTTATTACTGAAAAAGAAAGAAAAACATTTATATAAAATTAGTAAAAAGTGACATGAATGGAGGAGGAGAAAGAGCATCACGACCTTGCGATTGATAGCTACACTTATGGTTAGAAAATAAAGGCGTCCGTAGCCGAACTAAACAACGGAATGGGCATTTCCTGAACCATCTTCACAGATTTGCTGTACTTTATGTCTCAATTCAACACTCTTGGCTAGCGTACAACGTTTGGTTAATTCGAATTAATCTAAATCAAATAATTTTTAAATATAATTGAATTTTATAAATTTTTATTCAACTCAAATTATATTTAATATAAAATCGAAATAACCGAATCAAATAATATGTAATTTTATTAAAAAAAAATCATAACCATCCGACTAACTGAATTAGTATTTTCAAGTGATTTAATTCAAATTGATTATGAGAAAATACTCAAATCTAAAATTTTTCTACATATGTATTCATGTCGTCAATTTTATAATTTGCACTCTTAAAATAATTATATACATATAATTATAAATTTATAGACAATTATATAGAATAAAAAGTAATTAATAAAATTAATTAATTAATTAATTCAATAAGTCGCAAGTGTCTAAATAAAAATTTTAAATGTAGTCATACCTAAATCTAATTATCCAAATAACAATTAAGATAACTAACTTAAAAGAATAATTTATTAAATTTTCAATTATAAAATTATAGTTAATAATCAATTAAACATGACGTTATTTATTAATGATTTCAAAAGTTATATTATATTATTATCATTTATCATAAAAACTATATAAATATAATTTATATTTTTACTTTTATTTTAATATGAAATAAAAACGCAACGATTTGATAGAAAAATTTGAAATAAAATAAATATATATATAATGAATATTAATTTGGATTAATGATTTTTTTTAATTTAATCAAATTATGATTGAAAAATTAAATTAATATTTATAATTAATCGATTAAAATTAAAATTAATTTATTAATAACCTAATCAAATCAAATCATTCAATTTGGTTTGAATTTTTAGATAAATCCCTGAATTGTTCAACCTTCTTAGGTCTTCACCGATTTGCAGTCCAATCATGTAATAGTTTAACTTTGTGGCTGTCGACAATTGGCAGATTATGACCATTGGTTGTCCCTCTCCCAGCCGGACCTTCACTCAATGAGTTGAGGCCCAATTTCATTCTCTTTCCATTTTTTATCTATATAATTTTATTTTAGTCATGGCTCACACATCAATCCATTAAAAAAAAAGAAAAAAAAAATCGATACCAAAAGTGTTTAACCGGTTAAATTAACGAAGATGTACCACAGTATAGTATAATTCTTTTAGATTGTCAAATGAAAAAAAAAAAAAAACATAATTATAAATAAATAAATTATTTTATATTTTCAAATAATATTTTTAATATAATCATAAAAAGATAAATTATTTTATATTTTTAAATAATGTCTTTAAAAATTATAAAATAATATATTATTTATAAATGCGAGATAGGAATTTGATTCATAAACAGCGGATCAAAATTTGATAATTAAAGCTTGAGAGATTGATAATTTGATAACCACACGTCAAATTAACCCGAGCCGGTTGACGGTTGTTGCCATTCCCCAAATCGGAAATCTTGTACTACTATTCTTCTTCTTCGTCCTGATAGAAATGGGATAAGGACTTATGGACTAAAGTGATATTTGCGCAGATCGGCCAAACAACATAGGATAAACCACAAAACATATATTAACCGTAGGATATCAATTTAATTGATTGTTAACCGTCCGATCTCCACACATCTGGTCCCCGCCCTAACCAACGCAAAAAACTAAAACCCGAAAGCTCTGACACGCAAACACTACTACTCCTCAGCACAACAGAGCCTCACTGTTCATTCACTGACCCCAACTCTCAGAACTTCTAGATTCTTCTAGAAGATTCCATGGCGGAAGGTAAGAGATCGACCGGCACCGTCAAATGGTTCAGTGCACAGAAAGGTTTCGGTTTCATTGCCCCTGATGACGGCGGCGAGGATCTATTTGTTCACCAGACCTCCATCCAATCTGATGGCTTTAGGACACTATCCGAAGGCCAGCCGGTCGAGTTCGACGTCGATTTTGGAGAGGATGGCCGTACTAAGGCCGTCGAAGTCGTCGGTGTATCCAGATCTCGCCGTACCCCTCGTGGCGGCCGTGGCGGGGGAAGCGGGAGAGGATTCTATGGCGGACGGGGAAGAGGAGGTGGTGGTGGAGGATATAATAGTGGTCGCGGCGATAGTGGCTATGGGACCGGTGGGAGGGGTGGTCGATCAGGCAGTGGATATGGCGGCAGCGGTGGTGGTGCTTGTTATAATTGTGGTAGAGTTGGTCATTTAGCGAGAGATTGTTACCAAAGCGGAGGCGGTGGTGGTGGAGGAAATAGGAGATACGCTGGTGGCGGCGGCAGGGGCGGGGGCGGATACTCTGGTGGTGGAGGCGGCGCATGTTATAATTGTGGGGAGGAAGGGCATTTTGCGAGAGATTGCACTAGTACTGATCAACACTGAGACAATGTGGATGCTTCTCTTCATGATGATGCTCTGTTGATTAATTCTTTATGGGTTGTTGCATTTTCAAGTTTTGGTGATTGTTTTTCAAGGGATGGAATTAGCAGACGAGATGGAGCAGAAGCGTCTTCTGTTGCCATTGCCACTTTGCTCCTTCCTCATAGGGTTTTTTTGGGTAAATTTGATGATGTTGGTAATTGTTTGCTTAAGTTATAGTTTTATCATTTTCTCTTTTTTTTTGTCTCTTCAGTTATTTGTTGACATGAAATTGATCCTAATTACATGTTCTATATGAAATTAGTGATTTTTTCAATTCTCTTTTATGCAATTATACCAATTCTTAATATGAGTTTAGACATGTGCTGCTTGGCTTTTCTTTTCTGTTGTTAAGCTGAATTCTGAATCTGAACTCTTTTTGCGATTGTTCCATAAACTCTAGGGCTTGAATGGTAAGCTTTTGTTTGAAAGCTGAATATATTGATACATCAATGGGATAGTCATCTATTGAAAATGATAGCCAGCTGGGTCGGATTTCTTGGTTTTGTTTAATTTTTGTGTGGATAAATTTAATAAATTGTGGACGAGCTTTCAAGAGTAACAACTAAATGTATCCTCTTTTTTTTTTTTTTTTTTTTTTTTTTCTATTTTAATGGAAGAATATGAACCAAGTCATAAATATGGGGCGGGTGGGTGGCTAGTGTTCTCATATTTGTTTTGACAAATTGTATGGCTAGAGTACTCATAAACCTTATCCAAATTTTGAAATCCTTTGAAAGGACTAAATTGGATGATTTAAGATTGAGATCACCTTTGAGGCTTGATCATCCACTCGCTGAAATCTATTAGTGCCTAATCTTATCTAGTCCTTTTTGAGTTCCATGATATATCCAATTTCACAATCCTTGTCCTTGATTTCCTAATTCCTAATACATTTAATCACTGTAAGGATGGTAGTAAATGAATGGAATGTGATAATCCTTATATAGAAGGGAATAGGACCATTTATACTGTGGGGGATGTATGGAGGATTTTGGTTTCTTCATATTTACCTCTCCAGAGGAATATATGTTCTTCTAAAGTACTGTTTTGGAATAGTAATAACCTAAACAGATCATGATGATGGGCAATTCTAATGTTGCATTTAGCTTCTGAAAGCTTATAATACATAAATTCCTTAAAATTTATTGAGAGGCTGTTTGCTTATAGGAATATCCAAACTGTGTGACATATTTGCTAATGTGGGAATATTCAGAAAATTACATTCATACCTGCTGCAATCTGTAATATAAAGAGCAACTATGATAAGCATCTAGCAACTATGTTATAATCATGCAAAAGCATAATATATCTGATATTTCACTTCAATATCAAACCCATTCTTGATGTTTTGGAATTTGCAAGAGAAGCTTCTCTCTTGTTTGTTCTCCTTGTGATTTGAGTTGGAGGGGTTGGTGTTTGGGCAGGAGATATGGTTTGTATTGTCAAACCTCAAAGCTGGCGTATCACTTTCCTTCTTGAGTTCTTGTGAGTTGTTTTTGTCTTCCCAATGGAAAGATTTGATGCTAGCTTAGTTAATTTTTCTTCCAACGAGCTAATATACTGTTCGCAAAATAAATGAGGGACTATGGAAAATAGCAGATTGCAACTGCGTTGCTTATACTCAATCCACATGGCCATTGCTTCTAGTTGTTCTATTCAATTGCATTAAAATATATATATAAAAAAAATCATTATCTCCCAAATTCCCTTTTTAGTACTGTGCTGGGTTGCTTTTATAATTGTGATTCATTTTCAGGCAAATACAGATTCTTGTAGCTTCAGGTGATTGGTTCTCTCTTCATCTAGTACTATCTTTTTTTTTTTTTTTTTTTTTTTTTTTTTTAAGGCAACTGAATCATCCTTTTAATAATTAATGAATGGTGTCTGGGCAGAGTAGGCTGACATTACTGATCTTATGGATATATGTGAAAAGCATTTCCGTGCATTAATATGTTTGTGAACCAAATGGGCACAGCCACTGCTTAATCAAGATCGTAGAGTGTAATATCCCACGATTAACCAAGATTCTATGCAGATTTGTGCTTTCCTGTTTTTGTTCTTTAATATTTCTGCTTCAATAATACAGATTTTAAGTTTTTTTTTTTTTTATACTAGAATGAAAATTGTAAGGTATTGAGGACTACCGAGCTTTATGTATTTAGTCTTAGATTTTCTTCTTCAGCAATATGATCCTAATTGTCATATTATTTCTTCTCCCATTACATGGCATTTGTAAAATAATTATGGTCTAGGTTCCAAGCATATTATATGGGGCGTTAAGACTTTGTCTTGCAGTCAAAGGTCTTGCTGCAAGAATTCTTTGTAGGGTAGACACTTGCTGCTGAAGTTTTTGGCAAATATAAGGTTTTGAATGTGAATCCCTTCTGTAATGTCAGAGAAAGAACAAAAGTGACAACAAACTTCAAGATTATTTTATGAATTGACATTGATAATGTAATCGATGTTCTCAGATAAGATCATCCAGTTCAGTAGCTGAACATGGCAGAATATAGTGGTGCTAAAATAAAGATTAAGAACGCAGATGCTGTCTTCGGTAAATGGTTTGAGTAAGGACAACTGCATGCAAAGGTAAGTGTAGTAATTCTCTGTATAATGGAAAAGGTTGTATCTAATGTTGCTAACTGTGAGGTATGGCCAGGAGTTCCCTACAAATCTGTAGATCACTTTATTTGTAGGAATGAACCTAAGTCAATTTCCACGAATATTGCAATGTAGGCATCTCCCTTGTCATCGTGAAGACACTGATTGAAGGAAGATATAGATTAAAGAGATTGATTGTGTTTGAAATAACCTTTTCTAACTAAAATATGTCTTGAAATATAGAAGGAAGTGTCATGAAAGGTAATAGAAAAATCTTGTTTTCTTCTTTGATCTTTGCTTTTTGCCTCTGCATAATGAGAATTTGCTTTACAAGGTATGCACTTTAAACAGGTGAATCGGAACTGTTACTTCCTCTTATTCAATACTTGGAGTGGGATAGTGACACCAGAACTAAAACAAAAAAGATTTGATGACTCCATTTTCTCATGATCTCTATTTCTCAGTTTTAATCTACCTTTGAATTTGAGGATTGTGACTGGGGTTGTGATGATCTTGCAAATTGGCAGATTGTTGTGAATAAAGAATTTAGATGAATGTTCTAATCTGGGTGTTCAGTTCAGATTGTTTTTTTTTTTTTTTTTTTTTTTTTTAAAAAAAAAAAATCTGACATGAAGTCCCTATAATTTTTAATTGTTTATTCAAAAAAGAAATGATAAATGACGCAAATAGTAAACCATTTAAAATATGGGTTGTCTATTAATTTTCCTTTCCTTTAATCTTTCTAAATGATATTTTGTTAGAGAAGTTTTTGATTATGGAAGAGAATCTAAAGATCTACCTTGACTGGTTTAATTTTGCTGATTCAGGTACTTCTTCTTCTTCTTCTTCTCCTTCTTCTACATTTGTTATTGTTTTTCTTTTGAAGTTATTAACACTGTACGCGAGAGTATGTTTGGTTTTAGATGGTGATGGTCGAATTACTGCTATAAATATCATTAGGTTAGCTTGTTCGAGTTCAAACTCGATTTTTGAACCGAATTTTTATTTTTTAAAATTTGTTATGGCTTTTATCCATAAAAACTTTTAATGAATTAAGAAAAGAAAAATCGGCAGCTGCTGTAAGGTAATGATGTGGTTTTTCCGAAAGCCCATCTAGAAATTCATTCTCAATCGGAGTACTGACCCAAACAATATCCAACCAGTATAGCCAGATTCAAGACTTAGCATATCTGAAAGAGAAAATTACACCACTATTTCTGTGGTTTATTTTTATTAATTTTTTTTAAATATCAATTTTTCTATTTTTTGCTTCCGTTATGCTATTAGATTTTTTTGTTTATCTTTTGCATGTTTTTTATTAAGTCAATAAGAAAATACAAAAATTAAAAAAAATATATTAAAATATTATATAAAAAATATCATAATACGGTATCTATAGTTTGAAAAATAAAATGAATTCGTTCTTGTATTTTTAAAAATAAAAGAAATATTTTTATCATTTCATAAGATATTTAATAAAAAAATACAATTTTTTCACATTGACTAATTGTATTTTATAAATTACAGATGGATCGTTGCATATGCCGTATTTAGAAATTCAAAGTATTTTTTTTATAGTTCAATGTTCGAATAATTCTTACATTGAAAAAATGGATAATAGTGATATAATTGTTAATTTAACTAATAAATTCCACTATTTAATTATTTAAAAAAAGTAAATCTAAAATAAAATTTTCAATGATACACATTTTTTTTATTATTCTTGTTTCAATTTCAAGATGAATTTAAAAAATCCTTTTTGCCCCTAATAATTCAATCGATTTATATTTATGGTTGATTTTCTTTCATTTTATTTTGTATGGTTCATAAAATACTATGAAATAAAAAAAATAAAATATTTATTCCATGAAGTTTGTTTCAAATTTTAAAAATAAAATTATGGGGATTAATTTTTTATTTTTAGGTTTTTATTAAATTTTTAAATATGTAATATTAAGTAGAAACGGAAATCGTATCTTTTGATATGTCTATTCTATTTTTTATTGGCTCAATCCAAAAATTTGACAGCGACAACACTTTGTCGCCCAACTAAGTGCACTTTACAAATTGCAGCTTTAAAATCTGATAAAGAAGCTTCCATATGGACATGGGCCCGTCAATTTTAACATCCAGGCTAAGGCCATCAGCTCTGCCTTTTTCTTCTTATATATATATATATATATATCGTCGTCGTCCTTTTCTCAGTCGGCAGCCATTTGCGGTCGGCTACTGACTTGTCACTGTACATACATGCACGTAGCTCATTTTCACCCGCGGTTCCCATTTCAAAAGATAATCACTTAGGTATTCCATTTTAAAATCATATCTTCAAAATTTTTAAATTTCGGTGTTTGTAATATAAAAATGATTCAGACGAGCTTTTGATAAAAAAATTATTAAAAATATAATGTGACATTATTATGAAATTTGCATTTTACACGTGACATATGAAAAAAAACTCCAACTCAGCTACATCAGTAGATTACACATAGACATATATATAAATTTTTTATTTTTTTTAAAAAAACACCCAAATCTCTCATCTCTTTCTCTCTCTCCAACCAACGACATCACTATCATCTCCCTCTCTCTCTCTTAACCCAACCATATCCACTGAAAATTAAAATTCAAAACCACCACCACCTCATCATCTCTCTTCGTCCAACAATATCCATTGAAAATCAAAATGCAAAGCCGCCACTATGTTCGTCTCTATCTTCACCCAAATACGTCCATCTCTTTCTCTCTTTTAGTCGAAACGTACCCACTTCTTTCTCCATCTTCACAATCATATTAACTGAAATCAAATTAATAAAATGGATTTAGGTTTTCTATAAAAAAAAAAAGATTAAAAATATAGATATTTGATGATAATGTTTACTATATGATAAATCAACGGAAAAAGAAACAAAATTTTGAAATTTCGGCAAATGAAAAAGAAAATGAGATTTTCGAATTTTTATCACGAACAGTGTATATGTTTCTCCAAATAGCTTCTTCATACTACCTTTGGTCTGGTTTGGCAAAGTTCTAATCCTCAACGATGATTATATTAAACAAAGTAAAAAAGGAAAGCGAGAATGTTCAATGAACTCATGTTCATTTTATGAAACGAATCATTCAACAACAATTTTAGACACAATCTTGTTGCTGCAGGAGGACAACATTTAGTCATGTTAATGTATTTTCACGACCCGCCATTGAGCTTTGGTAATCTTTTTTTTTTAGCCTGGTCTGTAACATACTCTATGCTAAATACATAATTTTTTTTAATATACCTTTATTTTGAGTATAAGGGAAGGAGAATTTAATCCAATATCAATTGTTAAGTCGTATATGCACTTACCACTAAATTATGTTTTGGTGTGCTATTTTTTTAATATCCATAAAAATTAAATGATTTATATTAAATTATTCTGAAAATTAATCAAACGTTTGATTAAATAGAGTTTTATTGAAAAATTAAAGGTTGATATATTAATTTTGTTTATATCGAGATTTAATTAATGACTATGATAATTATATTTGTGAAAAGGACTTTTTTTTAAAAAAAAAGAAAAAAAGAAAAAAAGAAAACGAGCATAGTTTTAAGAAAACAAGCATATTCTAAAATAGTTTCCAACTGCTCTCTCTTATTAAGTTTCTATTGCTGTTGAATGTCAAGCTGGCATAGTTCTATTCTTTTTGTAACAATAATTTATAGTCTTTTTTTTTTTGTTTCTTTTCCTATTTGAATCTAATATGTTGATGATCAAAAATGCCAAAAACAAAAAAAAGCTAATCTTGTTAATTTATAAATGAAAATAAAAATAAATCAAATAGTCGATTCGTTAATTTAGAATTAAAAATGCGGTTATAAACATGAATATTTTATTATATATGGATGTCATTAAATTAATTAACTCTACAAATAAATTTTATATTTAATAAGGAAAAGAATAAATAAAAATATTTATTTAAAATGTACGAATGCTTTAACACAATAGAGAGAGAAGTTCCATGCTAGAGGAGAAAACAATTGCCCCTTTCTTTTATAAAAATTGAACTTACGTTGCAGTTACTTTTCAACTTTAACCATTTGCTCCTCAGTGATTAATTGAAATGGTTGACTCTTTATCTTTTGAGCAAGAAAGTGAAAAGGCAGAGTTCATAAATTCACCCTTCAATTTTGCAATTTTAATATTATAATTTTGATGATACTATATATCTTTGGATATTAATATCAATTTGATATATAATTAGCATGACTTTTAAAATAATAATTTTTAGAAATTTCAATGATTATTTAACCTAACTCTGCAAGTTGAAATATTTAATAAATGTCTAATTTCACAAAATTAAGAATATTATAAAATTAAAATTGTAAAGTTGAGCGATGGATTTTCATATTTAACTGAAAAGAAAAAGAAAAGGGGAAAAATAAAAAGGTCTCCATCGGTGAAAATTAGGGTCCTCGTAAATCTTGAATGTCCAGCTGCAGATTGCAGCCCGTCAAAACTCAAAAGCATTCTCATTTAGCAGCTAGACAGATCCATTGATTTTATATAAAGAAAAAGAAAAATATAATAATAATAATTGAAACATTCCATGACAAAGACCAGACAGTCCTTGTCTTAGAAAGTTCGTAAACAAAATGTTAAAAGGTCCCCACACATAGGAACTGATCATGTGTGGTAACCCCACACACTTTTCTTGGTCAAATGACTCACTTTTGCATTTTCAGGGTTAAGTTCCTATTACAGCATTGCCTTCCACTTCCTTGGAAAATTTGTTGTTTTCAATTGATTGGTTTAAGCTTGGGTCTAACGTGCTTTTGAGTTGTACACTCTTTAGTAGGTGTATGTGTGTTAGTGGTAAAGCGGTAATAGGCTTTTCTTACATTTTTTCTCTGCATGTTGTTGTCACCATTTCCATTTTTGATTGTCGTTTTTTCAGTCATGTAGGTATGTAGTCATTATAAGCCTACCAAGAGTGGGCCCATACACTCTTGAATTACACATATGGCCCACAAATACTTTTGGTTTAGGTCCCACATCTTGAGTGACAGCCCAAAAATCCATACAATAATTTTTTGTATGTTCATATCCATTGAGATTTTTTTTACAACCTAAGGCATGCAGATTTCAATATACTCTTAGCCAAAGATAAATCTTATAGACAAGTCCCTGAATTCAATTCTCAGTGCTGTCACTAATAAAATAGTAATAATAGCAAATAATTCCATACGCAAAATGCATTTGGAGCCTATGCCTATTCATTTTTGGGTGACACCAATAATTCATAGGTGCCATTTGGCTGCTACAAACAATCACTAAATTGATAAATTCATAAAATGAATTTGGTGGTTCTGAGTTGTTTTTTACAATATGTACAAAGAGACCACATCAATATTAGCATGCTTCCAATTAGATAGGTTGACAAGACTCCCAACAAGGTAGAAAAAGGAGGAAAAGAACCTCAAATACCTAGAGAGAGAGAGAGAGAGAGAGAGCAATTGTATCATTCCATAACAAATCCTAACTCTTTGCACCCAATTTTTGTAGTTGTCTATTTCTTTGTACAGCAACTCAAACCAAACAATTCAATGGTCTTTACAAGTTTATACAGCATGTGATGCTTTTTAGGCACCAAAAGGAAAGTGTTTGTGAAAGGATATGAACCTAACCAATATAAAAAAAAGAGCATAAAGTGAGGTCCTTACCCATTCTTGGCACTATCAGTTTGGTCCTTGTGGACCTTTCTTTTAACTCTTCAGATCTTTATCAACATCTCTTCTTTTATTATGATTTGAAAATGACTTCACATATCTAATTATTTACCAATGTGCTCCTTTAAAAAAAATAAATAAATGAACTTTATAAAAATTTTATGTTATTTGTTTATATGATATGTTAATTTTATAAGCCTTGGACAATAGATGGATAGATACCATAATCAAGATTATAAAAAAATATAGATGGGTATTGTTCCCAATACATTTTCTTAAACAATCTTTATAGATTTCTTAATAGAGTAATGGGTATATGAATATTTGTAAATGAGGGCATTTAAAATGAAATTATAAAAATTATTGAATGATTAATAATAATAAAGAAAACATATAGAAATATTCAATGTAAAGAGTATATTCATCCCACAAAAACCAAGGGAATTGCTGCATTCTTGAAAAGATTAATCAACACACAAAAGGTTACAACTATAGGTCTGTATAAGGGGGGATGGCCATCATTGCCATCACACCTTTTTTTGACAACCATCAACAATAGCTCTTACAAGAAAAATAAATATAGAAAATTTAAAAAAGAAAAGGTTACAAATGCCAATCTCTTTACACACTTCCTTGATTAATTTGAAGTATATGAAATTGTTAAACTTGCCTTTTGAAAATTGGGGGAATCTTCTTATCAAGCCTTGTGAGGAGGGCACTGATAGCACTTGGTGAATAAACCAAATGAATCAATTTGATGTATGAAATTGAGCATACTTGCCCATCCTCCAAACCCAAATCCCACAATAAAAACCCATACTACTACAAATACATTCACACAAAATAATCCAACCCAACCTCCTAGAAATGACGGTGGCCTCTCTATTGCATTCTGTTCAAACGACAATAAATCAAATGAATCATAATCGAAACTTAATTAGTGAAAAGAAAATAAATTAAGATGAGTAATTACCTCCCGGGCCGAAGCGGTGGAAAAAGTAATCATGTGTGCTAATGCGGGAATTATATAGACTGTGAAGCTGACTAAAAGAGATCCAACAGTTGAGTTAATAGGACCAAAAAATGGGAAGATAATAGCTAGGAACCAAATTGGTACCACCACAGGAAGTCTAACCAATGCTCTCTTGAACAGACTCTTCGTTTCATGTACTCTAATGAATTTCTCCCACACAAAGTACAAAGGGGTGCAAGCAAATCCAAACGTTATAAACTGCACCAAAAAATAAAAATTTATGTTACCCTTTTTAGAAAATAATCTAATTCTGAAATTATATGGATAAATTTCAAATTTTCGACCTGATGGATTAGCATGAGAACAACAGCAGTGTCTCTGTATCCAGTTCTTGGGAGTAAGGAGAGAGCATTAGCATGTGTAAGTAGTGAATCCCCAAATGCCCAATAAACAGCAGAAGCTGAAGGTAGTGTTAGGGTTAATACATATAATGTTGCCAATAAATATATTAGCTTGAATTTCTGTGGCTTCCACATTGCATGCATGATTTCCCTGCAATAATACATTTTCGAATTTTTTATGATGCTATAAGATAAACACTCGACCACTGAACTACGAATCGAATAACATTATGACTTGAGATATGTGGTCAACTAAGAACCGTAAATGACATAGTTTTATGTCAATCTTAGTTTTTTTATTTCTTCGTAGAGAATAAAGTAATTAGAAGGTTGATTATCAATTTCTTATGAAAATATGTTCCCTTAGTTGGAAACTCTTTCCAGTAATTATGGATGCACGAGTAAGTGTATTTATACATAACTACTATAATTATGAAAATATTAAAACAAAATTGATGATTATTTTATTAAATTTAATTAAATATATATAGAGAGTTCTTACACTGTGACAGCATGCCCACCAAAGGTGTAAAGAATGTTGGTAGCCCCAGTAAAGTAGAGAACCATTTTGGTTGGACCAGAGTGTTTCACTCCTTCAACCTTCAATCAAAATAAGAAGAAAGAGAAATTAATTAATAAATTAACAATCCAAAATTGGACTTTATAAGTAGATTAGTAATTGTTAATTAATTAATTAACAAGAGGGTACCTGTCCATGAGCAAGGGAAGCAATTGTGAGATACCAAGCAGTATAAGTAGTCATGATAAGGCCTAAGAATGACCAAATTCTATAATTATGAAATGAAGGAATGAAGACAGTAGTTGCACAGCATGCTCCAAATATGTAGGTCCATGTCCTCTTGTCCAGATTGTCATTAATATAGTAAATATTGCTGCAATTAGCAATTTTATTCATAAAAATATTAGGGAAAAAACCTCACATATATATATACTGAGTTTTTTCATATTATATATAATATGTACCTTGCACAAGCAATCAATTGAATCACAGATCCAAATAGAAGAAAAGTGCAATTGAAAAATAGGCCTGCATTTCTCCAGTGTCTCCCTAGCAACCCATCAAGCACTTCAAACCACTGGAAATTAATAATAACCCAACTGAGTTTTCTCATTTACTGAATTTCATTACGACTTCGACTCAACATGGTGGTAGAACCATCTCAAAAGTATTAAGGTTAGGAATTAATTAAATCTAGTTCGAGTCTGATTAACTCAAAAAAAAAAAAATTGAAATTCTAATAAATAAAAATGATAATTACCTGAATGACATGATTCCTAAAATCAACCTTTTCTCTTTCCTTTCTAGTTCTGTACTCAACATATAGAACACTTATAAGGTAAGCAGTCCAACTTCCCATCAGACCATAGAATAGTTGAAAAAGAATTCCAGATAACATTCCAAGTTGTGAAAATGAGTAAGGCAATGTAAGAAGCACTTGTGCAACCTACAAATTCAAATTTTTCAAAAATGAAATGAAAATGATAATTAGTTTCACGACAATATATCTAACACACACACACACAAAAAAAATTAATAATGGGTTATTATCAATAAAATATATTGCCTGATTAGAAGAACAGCTAAACCAAGCATCGTACACAGAGCCACCATGCCAAAATAACTGTGAAAATTTGGTCTTAGAGGACTTTGAATTGTCTTCTTCTCTCTCCATTTCTATGTAATTCCCAGCTATAACGGTTTCAACCTTCTCAGCAGCCATTGTTATAGCCTTGTTGTTATTGCTAGCAAGCAATGTTGGGAGAAGCAATGGACCGATTTTGAGACTATAAATAGCTAAAAGAAAGAGTTGCTTTTCTTTCTTTTTTACTTTACACAACTTAAGGCTTCTCCTCCTCCTCTTCTTCCTTCTTTATAAAAAGATTTTTGGGTGCAATAATTGAATCACCTTAGTGGGGACCTATTTATGTCACCCTTTGCAATTCTATAGCTCATTTACATTTTCTCCAAATGTATTATTTAATTTATAAAAAAAATTTTATAGCACCTTCAATTTTAAAATCTACCACATGGCACTCCAAATTTTATTTTTTGCAATAATCTTACACATTGACATATTAATAATAATAATTTATAGAGTTATTTGACTTTTATGTGTAAAATATTGATTTAATATGAAATTAATAATTATTAAATAGATGTTTAATCAATATAGTTTTATAAGTCAAGATTTTTAATGGGTCATATTAAAATATAAAATACGTATAATTTTATTAATTAAAGTGTTTAAGCAATCAAAATAAAAATTAATGTTGCCATAAATTTTTTTATGAAAAATACAAAAATAAATTTATGTATTGTGCCATATACATTTAGACTTGTGGTTTTACGTTCTGGTGCTCTTTTTTCTTTTTTCATAGAGGTTGACTCTAAATTGTTAGGAAGAAGGAGAAAACAAAAGAAAAAAAATTTTATAATAGAGGTAAAAAGAATGACTTTAGAGTTTTTGTTTTGCATTTTTTGTTGGAAGTGTTAATGCGAAAGGTATTATTGTGTGTCAATTGTGTATCTTAAATATAATCATAATAATAAATTTGATATATTTAATTAATAAAAATCCAAAATAAAAATGATTTTTTATTATAAAATATTTAAATAAATTCCAATTTTAGTTATGGTTTTTTATTTTTCAAGTGATTTTTTATTTTCCATCCTCACAGCCAAACATATGGTTAATTTCAATATTTCATCGGTGGGTGACATAGCCAAATACCCTGCATGTGACAAAATCATTTGACTGTAATTTATTTTTTATTTTTCCTCTTAGATGGTTAAAAGAAGGTTAGTGGACCCGAGGTCTCATGCATTGCACGAGCGGGGTGGCCCGCCAAAGTCCACTTTTAAAAATAACAAAACAGCCCGTGTAATACTTGATTTAATTATGTTAAATTTGTTAATTAAGGATGATTTAAATAAAAATAGAATATAAATATATGAGTGTTAAAAAGGTTTAAGGAGTACTCTAAGATGGAGTGAATGATTACTTAGGGTTGGGTTTAGTGCTAAACATGATTAGTACCACACGTGTGCCAACTGGTTTTCCAAAAGATTTAACACCTTTTTCTTTTAAAAGTAAAGAACGGAAATAATTTTTTTTTATTAGGACTTTGATTTTGTTATTGCAAGTGTCTTTTCTGTTTTTGGCCCATTGATTTGGCATACCAATCATGATATTGAATGGATGCCTCAAAGGGTAGGCAAATTTTGAATTGAATGACATGTTTGGATAAAAAGAAAATTAATGAATTCCTTAAAATGAAAATGGAAAGTGGGAACCAAAAAAGAAAATTAATGTTGAGAAGGACTCTTTTTTTTTCCCTCCAAAGAATGGGCCTTTGAGATTAGATGGGCCATATTTTGAATGGTTGCACCTAGGAGATTTAAGTTCACTTCATGTGATTTGCTTTGACATGTGTGAGCCACACTTGATTCTAAATTAGCTGTTATTTTTCTCTTGATTATCTCTTTAAAAGAATAAATAATTCAAGATGTTAAAAGAATAAATAATTATTTTTGTCTTGATTATCTCTTTCAAAGAAGAAATGATTCATGAGAAAAATAAATAAATTATAGAAAATTGTCACCTATTAATCATTTTGCTTCTAAATACTATGGATCATATTTAAAAGATGATGACTATGTTGATAAAAACAATAAAATGTGTATAAAAATAATATGCACATTATTCAATAAATATATTTGTATTTTAATTTTCAAATAACCTTAGTTTCAATTGCACAACTATAATTACTTAATTCTATTATTTGATAAAAATCTTTACCGCTAACCATATGAAGTAAATGGAACAGGTTAGAAAGTGATCTAATCGTTTTTCTCATTTATATAAAGAGTGATAAATTTCGAATTCAAGTAATTTTCAACAATTTTGCAAACTAAAAAGAGATTTATCCATGTTATATAGTTACTGTTGTCATTTCGATTCATTATACCTTTCAAAATAAAATAAAAAAACATATAAAGCGTTATGATATTCGCTCTTGTAAAATAAATTAAAAGAAAAATATTCAATAAAAATCATATCACTTGTAAAATAAGAAACCAAATAATTAGGATATCTTAATTAATAAAATTGGTCCCCTTTAACTAAAGATGATTGAAATTGAAATCACAATCAAGATAGATTGATTACCTTCTTTAATTATATATGAACAATGACAATTGAAATAGGAGTTGAAGTCACAATCAAAATGGATTCATTACCTTCTTCAATTATATATGTACTAAGATAACCTATTTATTTCTCCAATTAACCCCACAAATTAACTTTTGTTAACCTAAAAATTCCCCAAATTTAATTATAGTATTCTTCTTGTAGGGAACTAAAAATATATAGCAATCCTCATTAATTCTTGATAGCTACAATACAATGATAAGCCTATCTGAAACATATTGCAAATAATTTTTTTTTGTATAATCAATATAGACTTTTTTTTTTAAAGAATAAATATTAGATTGCAATTGATATGTGTCCATATGGGTATAGATTTCTTGACCCACCTTTCATGTGCAAGTATGAGCATTATAACCCTTTTTTTCTATGAATAAAAAGAAAGGGGACCATAGAAAGAGGCAAAAGTATGAAATAGATTGCAAAATCCCTTACTTTGACTTGGTTAGAACTTGCACATCAATATTGTTTTTCCAAGTACCCATTTCATCCTTAAATGATTTGGGCTTGTCTTGATGCCCAAATGAGCTTTATGAGTTAGATTCATATCTTTTTCTTGTTGCAACACTTACTTTGAATCATATCTTACTCATATTAATTATTATTTTGGCACATAAAAATTTTTCTGTAATGTCAAATTTTACATCTTTTACATTCTTTGTTGCCAGACAATATTTGATTGTTTATGAAGTCAAATAGTCAAATGTTTTTCTCTCTTTAATTGTTTAACAAAAGCAAGAAATTTCTCATCAAAAGAGAAAGAGAGAGATCACAAGAATTCACCATATAAGCATTTAATTATTACTGAGTGCTTGTTTATGAACATGAATATTAAATTCAAGTCCCAATATAAAATTTTTTCTTGAATCCTAAAATTTAGAAAAAAATTATAATATAATTTTCAAAATATTAAAATTACGTTTGGTAAGTTATAACAGAATATAATTAAAAATATTTTTAGTATATATTTACTTTAAAAATTCCTTTAATTACATTACATTATGTAGAATTGAAGTTCACTAAATATAGCATAAATGTAAAACTAATTGCAAAATAATATACAATGTGATGCCCATTTCATTAATGATATAATATAAAGTCTCGATGCTAATAAAATATTAATGCTTTTTTCTACATTTTGTCAACTTTTAGCTATCATAATTAAAAGATGTCTACGTATGGAGCAAAAGAAAGTGTTGGTACGAATATGGAGTGACCATAAGATTATAAGGTGTATCATTGAGAAGACATATATATATATATATTTTTTGCTTCTCTGATTATGAAATTTAACAAAGCATAAGATGCTTTGGGTACCACCAATTTCCTTAGTGGGTTCATTTTGATTTTTGGATTGTGATTGGTATTTTGTTTGATCATTAATTCAAATTACTGTTTTCCTTAGTAATATATGTCATGTTTCAATTTTTTTTTAGAAAAAAAGGTTTTGACTCAGTTTTATGCTCTCTAATTCGAATTGCAGTCAAAATTGAAAAAAAAAATATAGATATATTCATTTAAGAAAAGAAACACTAGTCAATAGTTATTTATTAATTGCTTTAAAAAGATTGTAAATTACTATTTAATTCATTAAATTTGATTTAATTAACAACATTATTTCTCAATTTTGAAAAATATATAAACTGTCACTATGTTATTGACCTATTGAACTATTAGAAAGTGCTATATGAGCTATTAAATGATGTTAAAAAACTATTAATATATCGAACTAACCATTTGCATTTTTTAACAATAAAAAATATATTTAAAATAAAAATCATTTTGATATTTCAAACAAATTAAAATACAATATTAAATTAATTTTTATTAGTTAATTTTATAATCTAAATATTTTAGAGAAAATTATGGGGGATAATAAAAATAAATTGCTGGCCAATATTTTTATCGTTTAAATTATTTTTGTCCTTAGTTGCTGGATATAATTTAACAATTTCTTCTTAAATACTATATATAATAGTAAAAAAAAATTTTACATGGGAGGCCCAATGCACTAGAGTAAATATTATGGTCTACACAACAGGGCAATCCTCCCTTTTAAATAACATTCACTAAAATGGTGATAAATTTTGTAGTAAAAATGATTCAAAATTCGAGATCTTTCACTCTTTAAATCTAAAAAAAAAATAGAAGACTATCAAACGACGCCTGATTGGCAAATATAATGGTAATTGAATAACAATAAGACACATGCTAAATGTTAAAGATGAGATACATGAATCTATATTATATATAAATATGGGAAAGAGAGGGGGAATAATGAAATAGTCATAATCAATTAGAAAATTACATTTTATTAGTTGATTTGACATATTTATAAAAATTATTTTTTAAGCTAATTAAATGTGATATAATTGTCTTCTCACTTATGCGAGAAATGAGAGGTTTTGAGTTTGAATTTTTTCGATTACAAATATTTTTACCAATTTAGTGAGTGAAAAGTTATTCCTTATTAATAGTCCACGGTATTATTTCAGCCCATCAGCCTTAATGAGTAAAAAAATATTTTTAAAATAAATATATAAATAATTAAGTATTTTAAAAATTTAAGTTTTATCTTTATTAAATTTATTTTTTAATAAATATATATAATAACAAGACATTTAAAAATTATTTTATATTTTATTTATTAAATATTTTATTCTCTTAGAATATAGATAAAAGAGAAAAAATATTTTTTATAATTTTTTTTCGATTGTATGATTTAATTGGATAAATTTTTTTTTAAAAAAATTTCAAATAGAATATATATTATTTTATTTTGAAGAGATAAAAAACTATATTATTTTTATTAATATTTTTTCTTTATGTTCATAAGATTTAATTGGATATATTTTTTAAAAAATAAATTTTAAAATAAAATTTTCATAATTAAAACTAGTAAACAATTGAAGATTTTAATTTAAAAAATATATAATATTTTATTGATATATTTATATATATTAAAACATTTTTTCGTTATATGAATTTTGAAAGAATTTTATTTTTAATAATAATTTTTTATTTTTTTTCATTATTGAATAATTTGTAATTACTATAATTTTAATTTACTAAGAGATTTATATCTCCTTTGCAATAAATAAAAGACTTATTGATGATTAAGCATGTTTAATTTTCTTGATATTTTTTCCATTCTATATTAAATCTATTTGACTTAAAAGAAAATAATATTTAGAAAGCTGAAAAAAATTATAACTATATATTTCTGTTTGGGTCACTTTTTAGAGTTACAAGAATTTGTATATGTGCATATATTATTTTCTCTGATACACTGGATAAGTAATATTGCGATTGTAATTAAAGTAATTTCTGTTATCAATTTATATCATATTCTCATTTATTTTCTTTTGCCTAGCAGTAAAAAATAAGTTATTATTATTTTTCATTATAGTTGTATATAGATATTGATTTTTAGTTGAGGGCAAAGGGTTAAAGATTAAATGATGACTTGATTTAGAGACTAAAGGATTAGATCTTAGGATTGGATTAAACTTTATTATAAAATCACTTCATTGCATAAATATAACGCCCCAAAATTTCAGATCTTAAAATGATATTATTTAGACGGGTCATGAATGGTATCACCCGAGGAAAAATAATATTTTATTTGGATCTGATAATGATATTGAACATAATTAATATTTGTGGAGTTAATTAGATTTTATGTAAGTGGTCTTAATTAATTAAAGTTAAGATATAAATTTTTCATGACAGAGTAAGTAATAAATTATTATTGAATAGTGATTTACCGGTTTATAAATAATATCGTCGGTCTAGGACTTGGTATTATTTCGGTCCGGAAAAATTACTACATGTGTTTAATATGTTATTAAATATTTTTGGAGCATGCTTGCATGATTTAGGTGGATAGAGAATATTTCATGAATATTTTTGGTGAATTACGGCAACTAATGAATATTATTTTTATTGTGGTATATTAAGGAATAAATGAGTAATTATTTTTGGTGGAATTAATTTAATTAAAGTTTGGAGTTAAATAACATTTGAAAATGAATTATTTGAGGAATATTTAGAGCCATTGGATTAGAATACCTTGACTTGATCTAAGCCACACACTTGTTAAATTTTGGTGAATTAGCAACATTTGCTTTGTTGACTTGGTCAACAAAGCTTATCTAAACTACTT